>VKOC01018542.1:0-80424 GCA_009364415.1 Spea multiplicata | reverse complement strand
GGCCCCGAGTTTTCTAGTTACGCCCCTGGTGCAATTATTACTAATTATTACTAATTTCATACATATATTGCCAGGGGAAGGCTGGCACCTTCTGGCCCAGCAAACAAGTAGAGTTGTGATAACATGATGTCATATGACTTTCCTTTTTACTGTTTCACTGTTTATAGATGATCTCTGGTTGCTGATTCGATAGTGTTTCTCTCAGATTTACCTTTTCCCTTTGTTACAACACAGTAACAAATCCTGAGAAAGACCTACTGAGCTTCAATAGTTTATCTACTCACAGACACTTAGAAACAACTGTTGCTCTTTTAAATAGGGGTAAGAATAAATTATTGCCCCAAATATCATTTAATGACTGTACATTGCTATTTTCTGGTATCTAATGACATATAACACAATAATTCTATGCCCAATATTTTGACCAATTATATTATCAATTAGCTTTAAATAAAAATAAAAATATAGGCCAAAACAAGAGAAAACTAAATACTATTTCAAAATATATAATATAATAAAAATAAATAAATATATAATATATATATATATATAGATAAGCTTAGGGACTGGTACACATTGCTCTTCACTTCTGTGATAAAGAAGTTTCAATAATTGTTTGGATGGTTAAACAAGATTACCTTGTAGTATGCATTTTATTTTAGCTCAGGCTTATATAAGTTAATTTTAACGGAAGCTCAGTACGTACAAAACGTTATTACTATTTGAAATCCATTACTATTACGAAATCCATGACACTGACACAGAGTCAATGTTGACAAATCTTATTCTTTTCAATATTCTGCCAAGAATATAATAATGTCAAGAGCAGCAATGTGACTGAAGCTCTGAATTTGTCATTTCAATTCCATTTAATAAAAATGAAAAAAAAAAATCCTTAGCTTCATTGTTAATTGCTACAAAGTATCAGACCAAAAACAGATGGATGGACCTATTTGCAAACTGAACATTTAATGAGTTCACAGTTGCTCAAGCCAGTTCAGTTGTTCAAGACAATTCTACTAAAATCCCTACAATTTAGATGCTTATCTTTAGCAATGGAAACTTAAGAGTTGATAAAAGGGATTCAACTGAACAATATCTGCTAGACTCCTCAGTAGGTTTGTTAAATTTGATGACTTTCATGATTAATTCAATCACACAATCAGCTCTCGTGACAAAGTTGATCAACTCAACTGCTTTCAAATTCAATTCAAAAGTAACTGAATCCAACTTGACTCAAGACAATATCCATCATTCCACTCACCTTGACAGCAATTTACATTTTGAGTTTTCTAGCTCATTAAGATGTTACTAGTAAGTATACTAGTATGCAATACAGAAAAAAATAAATATCACAGTTCCTTCACCAAAAATGTTTATCCACATCAAGAAAGAAATAATGATATGATGTAATATGTTATTTGCAAAATGAATTCATTAAAATAGCCATATGACAATAACAAATTCTGACATACATCCTACACAAAGCATTGAGAGTATATTAGCTGTGTTTAACCGTACAGTGGGAAAAGATTTAGATCTGATTAGGACTATTCCACTGAGACCACACCAAAAAAGAACAAAAACACAATTACATGCAAATTGCGTGATTTTTAATTGGTAGCCATAATTACTCTAGTATTCTTTGGGGTTCATGAACAATGAAATGTAACTTTGAAATATTGTAATCATATGGTCTAATAAACCAATTTTTTACTATTGCACTTTTCAAAAAATTATGTGAAATTATTGACAGCTGGTGACATTACATACATTATCCAAAAGATATAGCAATAACAGTAAATTAAATATCTCAAAGGTGATATAAGGAGAGTCATCATAATTCATTACACATTGAATTATTATGTATTTTAAAGCTGTTATGTAACCAATGAAATAAATTTACCTTGAAATATGTTTTTAAGTAGGCCAATTAACACTGCTCTCATTTTAAGATCAATGCAATTATTGACAAGCCAGTCAGGTTATATTGCAGAAACATACACATCCTTATTGTTGTCTAAACATGATGTGGGTAAAGTATACATGGGAATATATTTTGTTAAATATCAGACCTGTTTTCATAGCTTACAACCATAAAGGAGAAGGTCGACTGTGAACTGTTGTAAGGGTGAGATATAAGAATATACCCTGTGTACTTGGTTGACTAGTAAAGAACGCCATAAACTGTAATCAAAGAAATACTGTGGCTGATAATGCACTGAAATAGTAACAAAGCCTACTGTACACTAAATTATTATTATTTATTGTTTTATATAGCGTCATCAAATGCTGTAGTTTAAGAGATTAATTCTGGCCAGCCCCTCACCTAATATATATATATATATATATTATATATATATATATACACATACATCTCAAAAGCACTATTTTTTTCTTTAATTCATTGTAGTGATTAAGGATGCTGATAATGCCATGCCAAATATCACATTTTTTGCTACAAGTGTAGAAACCTAGAATTTGTCCGCAGATAAGAACCATTCAGTCTATCTAGTCTGTCCATTTTCCCAATGTAGAGACTCTGAACTTTATCAGTACTTGGTCTTATCTTAGATTCAGGATAGCTTTACGTCTGTCCCATGCGTTTTAAAATTTTAAAGTTAGTCTCCTTGACAACTCTTCCAAATGGGGTGCACATCCACAAACGGAAAAATAGATATTTGACAAAAAATAGTGTAACTCTGTATGGAGTGGTATTGCAGGTAAGTAATGCACTCACATTTCCAAGGACATAAATGAGCATAAATATTCTTTTATTCTTCATAGAACAGATGAAATGTACAAAAGCATGTACAAATTAGCATAAAACCAGGCACAGGGAAGTCCACCATCCAGCAGCAAGAGCTTCCCAATATACCCCTCTCTCTCTCAATGCGTTTAACAGGACAACCGGCTTCCTCAGAAGATGAATCAGGATTTTCTTTTGTAGCTTGCCTGAAGATAAAATGTAGACCACCTTCCTTATGGCTCAACAAATCCAGAGTGGTTTAGTCTCCTTGGAAATTGTGAGGCATGCTAGGGCTTTAAAAGGAGGCAGATTTCTACTGGACCTTTATTGCATGCCCCACGCAGAGTGGCAGATAATTAAGAAAGCTGATAATGCCATGCCATATATCACAATCTTTGTTACAAATGTATGCCTCATTAGAAACCTAGAATGTGTTGGCAGTGTAATGTACTTCCATATAGTGTTGTGTGAGGGTGAGTAATGAGGCTGCCAGATAGTGTTGTGTGCAGGTAGGAGGGAAGCTGAGAAAAATTTTGTTGTGGTGGGGATAGCGTTATTTATGGTTCTATATGGTCGATGGGGGGCTGTTTGGAGACAGTGTTTAAGAGAGAAGAAAAAATGGGAAGCTTAAATAAGAAAATGAGAGAGAGGAAAGGAACCATTGCCACTGTCATTTCTTGCATATATACCACTTTTTTGACCTGTAAGAAGAGGTGATTCCTCAGCAGCAACCATAGGCTCAGAAGTCTCTGCACTATAAGCCAAAACAGCGAGAGGATAAAAATAGTTATATAGAATTAGTTGCTTTAGGACATGCCTACAATTCAAATTTCTCACTTTACCAGAACCTATTGTATCTGACACTAGCCCTCTAGAAGTGGCAGTGGTATAGAATTTAGGTAAATCTACTTTAAAGGCATTTATCAAACCTCCATTAGTACATATAACTTGGTGGTTAAGCTTCATTGAAGCATTGGAAATGCAACAGTTTGGAATACCTAGCTGTGTATACTGTCAATGAGTTTGTCCAAGCTGAGTTCCCATTGGCTCAAATGGCCACAAAGTACATTTTAACATGTTTATTTGACTCCTTCCAATGAGATGTGTGAATTAGCCTTTTAAATTGATATGCAATCTTTCGGCTGGCTTCAGGTTTCTTGTCTAGCCTTGCTACTGTTACATTTAGAATATTGGATTTATTGCATTTTAAATGGATTGTATCCCTTTATTAGTTCTCTTTTTCCTCAATAAATGTACTTCAGCATCATGTCTAGAAAAGAATGTGTGCATATCTGACAACAGACAATTACATTATGTCATACGAGGATAACTGCAGACATATAATTCAAGAAAATAACCTACATCTCAAAGAAGACACTTCAGAAACACCTCCATAAAAGTGGCATTCAAAAAAAACAATTAGATGATGTGTATACAATTAGGGGCACACACAAAGATGACAGTATAGTGGATGCATGCTACAGCTGATATATGTAATTGAAAAATAACTTGCATGTTACAAGAGACAATAAAATACCCTTACCTTAAAGTAACAAACTGTTAATATGCAGTGAATGTCCTTGATAACTACATATTAAACTAAAGCAGTTACCAAGGATGACAATAGGTAGCTACAGACCTCATATTTCTGAGACAAAGTTCACTGTTGCCAAGAACAGGGTGAAACGCCACCATAAAATATTATGTCAACAAATTATGGAAAAAATTACAGAGGACACTTCTATATCCTATCGTTATTAATTTCCATGGGAATTTGAATAGTGGCATATTTAGTTTGGGGTTTTCCCTAGGCCTCACCCACAACAACATCCTAGCTTCCCTTTCTGTCCGTGCCACCATCCCCTGCATTTACTGTGCTGAGATCTCTTACCTCCTTAACTGGACCATTTAGTAAGTGGTGCACTGCAGAGCCTGATTATACTACCAGCTGTTTGGCAGAGTGGCTGCCAGTCCTACATCTCCCCATAGTTGGCCTACTGATTTAACAGATAAATATATCTGAATAACATATATCATAAGTACAATACATTGCTAATATCTTGCCTACATCCAGAAGAATGTATGGCATACAAGTAAGTAGGTTATTTTTCTTGAAATTGGTATCTGGTGTTTCCCTTGTGTAGTTTGACTCTATATTAATACATTTAATTGTTTATTAGGCCAGGTTACCACTTGTTTATTGTACCACTCTATTATTGTAAGATACATTTCTCTAAATGCTAAAATGCTGTGAAAAGCATATGCCGTTTTTAACTACAGGCCTTCAACAAACTGCAATGTTAAAATGAAATTCCTGTATTGAGCAAAGCTTAGAAAATGTGCAGACTAGATGGACCCAATGGTTCTCGTCAGCTATCAAATTCTGTATTTCAATGTAAATAATGCAAGTGTGAAAAATGGCTGTATATTTTCCTTTAAAAACAGTGATGCTTGTAGACTACAGGGACTGAGATTTGAACATTTATTCTCATTTATTTCTTGACGTTGAAGGAAGGGATTATTAAACATAGAAGCTACATAAAACAGAGGGGTTTACTTGTGTAGCTCCTTTAGAGAAGAAGCTTGCACGCATGATGCCTTAAATTGTTAACTTAAAAGCAGCCATGCTTTTATACCCCATTCCCTCATTAGTTATGGTAACCTTGAAAATGTGCAGTAACAGTGGGGAGGGAAATGCCTAGAACCAGCTGTTAAACTGTAGCTGGTATTAGATATTTGCATAAACTAGCAATCTGGTGCTTTGCTTGTCTGTTTACTTTTGTACTGTCAGGTTTTTTTGAGAGATGGTTTCTATTATTTTTAACTCATACTTTATAACCAAATACTTGAAATCAAAGTAATTGGCCTACTTATCACTCAATTACCATTCCAAAGATTTACAGTTTATTAGTGGTAGATATAGTGTTTGTTAATACATTTGCTCTAACTCTATTGATGAGGTGCAACAATGTTCTCATCGTATACAAGAGACACTTGATTTTGACCAAATTGCTCTCTGAAGGTAATCCACTCATAAGAAACTCTTATATATTTTAAGTCCAAACCCTAAGCTTAGCTTGCGGACCTGTATCTAGATTTAAGAAAAGAAAAAAACATAGTAAAAGTGGTGCGATTAGGAACTCTAAGAGGCTGAGATGCCACCCTTTAGCAATGAGTCTGTGTGTGTGAAGACCTGTAAAGATTAAACATTTTGCTAAGGTGCTGGATGATCTCATACAGGATATGTGAGGGATGTCCCTTATCCCCCATGCTCTTTATGGTTCCCTTGGATCCCTTGGTGGAGGCGATCCAAAAGAATCTAATTGTCTATTGCATTGTGGGTGGCTGGAGAACTCCAAGCCACCCACAAGGTTTCTGCATAAGGTATTATCACAGCCGAGAGTTGCTTTGCTCAACATTTTACATGGACTGGAAATGTATGGGTCACTGTCCAACTTTAAGATGAATACAGACAGAGGTTCTGATAAATAGAATTTATCAAACTAAGTTTGTTATTCTGTTTTAAAACATTTTAGTGTCATTGTTTTAGGTGTGCTGAGTGAACATTCTCCTTACTTTTACTATTGTAAAACTAGTATATTTAATCATTTATTACAGAGACGGGTCTGACTGCAATATTTCTTAAGCACCGCCTCGTAAATAACAGACACACACATACTAACCCACAAACTTGCTCTAACACCCACTCACTCTAACACCATACACTAAAACCTACACACTGAATGACTCTAACACCATACACATATATTGTTTCCTTTTTGTCATCTCAAACCAGTCGGCCCATGACCTTTGACATCAACAAGGCATTTTCATCCACACAACTGCGGCTTACTGGATATTTTCTCTTTTTTCGGACCATTCTCTATAAACCAGCCCGTCTGGCACCAACAAGCATGCCACATTCAAAGTCACTTAATTCTCCTTTCTTCCCCATTCTGAAGCTCGGTTTGAACTTCAGCAAGTTGTTTTGACCACGTCTACATGCCTAAATACATTGAGTTGCTGCCATGTGATTGGCTGATCAGCTCTTTATGTTAACAAGCGATCGAACAGGTGTACCTAATAAAGTGTATATACCTCATGTATTAATTTACAGCTCCTGGTATATATCACTGTCAAACAACACCCGAGTATGTGTTCAACAACATATCCTGATTACAGTGGTACAGGGGTATTTGAGGGCTATAAGGTCATATTTGTGAAATACAAAATTCAGTTTTTCCACTTGGAATTCTGACATCTAGTCATCTGGCACCCTTGTCCTATTTGACATCTTTGAAGCTGGTGATATTTTAACACTTTCCATGCCAGGATTTCTAAAAAGATACAGAAGAATTTAATTTTCTTGGATGATTTCCTTTTCTAGTGTTTTTACTTATTTTTCTAACGTTTTTACTTATTTTAACTATTTTTACATGTTTTATATTTTTTATATTACACGATACTGACATAGTAATTAATGCCCTGCATGGATAGCTGCAGTACCTCAGCCCATCTGGGAACTATTTTACTTTGTACTTATGAGAGTGATCACACGAAGCCCCAGAGTTTTCCTGTGTTACTGAATTTCTCAATATCGAGGCATTTTAGTAACACCAGCTGAGATTAGTAGCCATCGTTGATCACTTCCTAAGCCCTTACTTTAGAAGCTGGGAACACTATTTCAATATGGCGATCACATTGGCATTTTTGGTGTTATTAAATGCCTTGATGTTGAGGCATTGCAGTAACACCAGCTGACCAATGAAAGTGATTTTTGATACTTTAACTTCACAATGCGCCAGACATATCAATGTCACTAACTGTGTGATTTTAAGTGACATACCTGGCACATCAAGGTTCCCTGAATGTTCATCAACTTTTGTATATATTTATGTGAAAGTCATTAGAGTGGATGTATGTACTGTATGTTTATATGTATGTGTGTATATTTGTATATGTCTGTATTGTAAGTGTAGAGCTGCCCCTGACCATTGTAATAACCCCCATGTCATAATTCATTCACAGCCCCCACCATGATCATTATCCCCAAAGCACAAAATGTCCATCCCCTACAATCATCTCCCCATATTGCATCGGAGTCATCCCCCTCCATCCTCATGCCCCTAACGTAACTGCTCATCATACTCAAACTGATTTGATACTCACATTTTGTACTTTATGTATATGTCAATTTTAATTTTCAGGGTCAATTTTTTTAGTGTATTAATATCACAAATTTAAGGAGTCATATTATTATGTTTTGGTTCATTTAGGCTTTACTTTACATATTTAATTTTAATGAACTGATGCTAATTTATTGCCTCTTAGTTTTCCTTTAGAAATTTAAAAACACCATCTGCTTTATAATCGTAAACACTCTGAATGCACTTAGTGGATTTTTATTATCCATAACAACAATGCTAGTAATAGGAATAGTGAATCAGGGCAGTGCATATTAGAAAGGAAATTATAATGTACTTTAGGATTATTGAATGTTATAAAAACAATGCCGACTGAATTATATTTGGAGTAGGTGTATGTGCTGAGACTCCTCTGAGGCTGAACAGCCTGTTGCAGTTTCTTCAATAGTAATTTAGTGGTGTTTCACAATATTTATGAGAATTGTTTGTTGCGGTCTCTAAAGGTCCACAATGAGAAATTATGTCTCAGAATACCTTGGTCCTGCATTCCTTGTCTATAATGTGAAATCAACATGTAAGCAGGTTTAATTATCCTTCTTACGGGATGACATTTGTGTACATTTAAAGTATAGCCTTTTTTAGTTCATTGCATCTGCATTGGATTCCTTTAACTATGTGTTAAAAGTACAGTATAGTCAAAACCGCAAAATTGTTCTTGTAAAGATGTTTTAAGCATATTGGCTTTCATGTTACATGGACACCAATGTATTTTACAGCATATATGTGCATGTTGGGGTTAGACGATGAAACTTCTTTCACATCTTCCGCCTCCCCTGGTTGCTTCTGATGAAACCAGGCAGTGTAAGCAGGAAACATACTTAGGAACATTTACATGTTCTTTAGTACTATGAAATCAATAGGAATTGTATCATCACATGTATGCTAGTTGAACATCATTTGGAGTTCTACAAAGCATGTGCAAGAAGCACATCCTGCTGTCAGTAGAAAATCAGATACAGGTCTCATTTTCAAACTCCAATAATTGAAGTGTGCATTGTTCTTTATTGTAGTGCTGTGCTTCAAGAGGGATTGTCATATCTGAGGAGAAACAAGAGTTTAATCAAGCCAGAAAGTCATGTACCCGTGTTACTTGTGTTATTTGCGATGCGGGGTAATATAGAATGAGACAGTTTGTAGTGCCAGTATGGCTCAAAATTCTAGTGCCTGTGCCAGCAGGTCTAAACACTAGTTATCTACTTGACTTGTGCATTTGGATTGGTAAAAACCTATTTTTGTTTAAATGAATCTCTGATATGAGGGTGATCCCTGACAGAACTGCCACAAAAGAATTGCAAAAGTGCAGAATTTTCTTTAGCATCCGTCCATTCATTGCCATGCATAGCCGCCATTGCGCTCATTGAGAAGGTAAAGTTGTAAGGAATTGTGTGTAGGGGTTACATATTAATGACTAGGTAGAGGTAACCAAACCATTGAGATGGTTATGGATGTAACTGATCTGTCCAACAACCTCTGGGAATTTTTCCTTATTTTTCTTGTAGTCTACTACCGTAGTGTATATATACTTATATATACCACTTACAAGGACTGCATCAGACATTTTTCCTAATTTATTTTAGGGTAAAACCTCTAGCTTTAGACATTTGACTGTGCTTGCACACAGTGTGTTGTAGTTGTTTATTAAATACTGTTCTGTTCCTGAGTAAAGCTTAGTTGATCAAGACAGTTGCCTACTTACGCTATTAGCCAAAGCTATAATTTAGTTATTTTTTTATTATTTTTCTATCATATCAATTATTATTCTTCATTGAAATATTGGTGACAAAACCAGGCATTCTACTGGGTTTGCGCACAGTGTGACTGTCTTTCAGTTGTTTAAAATTCCTGAGTAGAGTTTAATTTTCTTAACTAATTTACTTTTAAATGTAACTAATTTGTGTACAACACAAAATATTCTGTATTATCTTTATATATATATATATTTATCTACAGTATCTCACAAATGTGAGTACACCCCTCAAGTTTTTGTAAATATTTTATTATATCTTTTCATGTGACAACACTGAAGAAATGACACTCTGCTACAATGTAAAGTAGTGAGTGTACAGCCTGTATAACAGTGTAAATTAGCTGTCCCCTAAAATAACTCGACATACAGCCATTAATGTCTAAACCTTGGCAACAAAAGTTAGTAGACCCTTAGCAAAGATGGCTAATTTAAAAAAGTCCCAGTTTTACGAATATGGGGAAAAAATCCTTAGCCCTGAAGAGGTCAAATAAAAAAAAACAATTTTAATACAGGAGGTTGTGATGGTAAAAGTTCCTTGTTAAATGACCACAAGGGAAATCCATATAAAAATATGTAAAAAAAATAAAATACAACAAATATATAAGGTTTCTGAACAAAAGAAAAAAAAATATCTGTACTTTTTAATTAGTACAATTAAATCATATTAGTACATTACATTTTTTTATTTTTTTAATAATTTCTGAAAGATATTTTTTTACAAATAAAAACCCAAAGTATGTTAGGCAAAACCTTTAACAAGGCTCATAGATTTAGCGGAACCAAATAAAACATATAAATCAAAACAGACACAAGCATTCTCTTTTATTAGAGAAACAATTCAGCAAGCAATAAGATGACAACAGTCTGGATAACAGCTGCAATGTACTTTTATCTGACCCACAATCATGATGCATTTAGGGAAGTACATATAATTTTAAAAACATTTGAGAACTTGCTAGACCAAAGAGCAACAGAATATCAACCATATTTATAGCATAGATTGATGATTTTATTTATGGAATGCCATGCATGCTAAATGAAATTGTGTTCTCTTTTACAGTGAGAAAAAAATATTTTAGACAAATCAGCTGTTGGTTTTAGTTATTTTAATTATTGTACCCATGCAGAATTCTTGTTTGATTGGATTTTTATTCTATCAGAGCAACATTTAGTCTTTTTCATGTAAAATGAGCAGATGGTACAAACTAATGAAACATTGCTCATTATGTCACAATTTTAGGTTTAAAAGAGCTACTATATATATATAGACACTTGATAGCCAATCTAATTTTTTGGGGGGTAAAAACTTAAAAGATAGTTGGCATTTTGGTCCGCACGCAAAACAATAGAAACACTTTTGATTTCACTTAAGAAATGCGTTTCCACTTTTTAAAAAATGTTTTATTTAATCTTTAAATGTTACCCTTTTTTGAGTAAAACATAGTGCTGTATGTCCTGATATAAAATATTTTTGGGGGTTTGTAATTATATTGTATTCCTTGCTGTTTGCAGAAATAAGGTCTGTACACTACATTATATAAATTGTACACATTTCAACAGAGCCAAATGCAATCAGCAAAATTAGCATTTGGTTGTTGGTATTCAGGGAAAAGAGAGGCCAAGTGTTTTCTGTTAATCTAAGGTTTTTGGAAATAAAATGCATAATGTAGAATTTTAAATTTCCTAGAGATTTTGTATGATTATGTATACATTGTAATAACTAGATAGCTAGATAACTGTTGTTTTGCTTCAAGGCATTGATTTTCATTGGTATGGATTGAAGTCTTTTGCTGTACAGTTGCTGTATATGCTGTACTGAATATTTTTAGCCAGAACGCAAATGACTGATATTCACATATCATATTATTAATACATCAGTATAATTATTGTTAAATTACTATTGTGTCAATTTTTCTGCAAGTATGTGTAAACAGACAAGAGACAACAAATACAGAAATTAGTTGCAACTTAAACAGAGAGAAATACTGGATACTGTAACACTGAGTCAATGACCTCAGAGGGGAATTGATTGTTGTGGTGTATTTCAAGGAAAATTGTTGCAACCAAAATTCAATTTTTGGACAGTGTTCACGACATTTTTTTCATGCATCAATGATGATAACTAGCATTGAATGTTTCATAGAACTCATCATTATTTGCAGTCTATTACCCTTTCGTATATGAACCTAAATAAATATAAGGTTGGGGCAAATCAGATGCTTCCCTTATAGTATTGCATGATGGATAAGCATTCATTTTGACCAAATCCTCAACTCCATTTGCAGAAATGCAGCCCCTAACTTGCAAAAAACTTCTGCCATGTTTTGATGTTGTCTTGGTGGCTGCCTAAATATTTGGAGGACAAGCAGAGGACCTCTGTAGCCAGTGTAGGCAGAGGCACACGGGGTGAAATGAGTGGGTGGAACTGGAGTAGAATGGCTATAGATCCTTCCTACTCCATGCTGAGGTTATGGATGAACAGCACACATCAGCTCACATTTTGGCAGCTCTTAGGTAGATGCTGGTGCAGTGGATTGGACCATCCACTGCAGAATTTGTGGGTTTGCAAATATAATACACCTGGTGGGAAGGGCAGCTATTCCAACTGACGTGCAGTGTAGGCTTTCGAAACTAATTAAAAAATGGCGTAAGATTGCCAGGCACTTTTACTGTAGCCTGATTGCAAGCTAGCAGCTGGAGGGAGGATCAGAACTCAGGATGTAGTCACCGCTGGAACTCTACCCTGGACATGATGAAATGGATCCTAGAGCAGCAACGGGCTCTTCACTCCATTTCTTCTAAGCAGAAAATTGGGGTGTCCAGCCCATTGGATACGGTGAAATGGGCATTAATGGGGCAGATAGTAATGGTTCTAAAGCCATTTAGGGATGTGACCAAGGACCAAGGCAGTGTACTGGCTCTTTTCCAGGTCATCCACTTACGTACCATTCATGACTTGCTGGAACAAAATTAGGTCCTTCTAGGTGAAAGATTACAAGTAGAGGTTGTGAAGTTGACCAGTAGGCTAATAGAGCAGCTATGAGGTTGCATGCAAGCCATCATGGACACCCCATAGTGCATTCTGGCCACCGTTCGTCACACAAGGGTTAAGGGCAAGTTGACACTTAAACATAATTTTAAGTTAGAGAGACATGTTTGTCCTTAGGGCGCATGAGATGCAACACAAAAGGAGTATGCTAAGCGGAGAGATACAGGAGTCGGAAATGGAAATTCCAAGTAGCACTGGCAGTTGTGCCAGCCACACGTCCCATTCCCTTTCACCCATTCAGAGCAGCTGCACTAGACCCACTAGAACATTACTTATTTGGGCAGCGACCCTTGATGTTTTGATGGGTACTAGTACCAACCATGCTCCCCAAAGTCAGAGTAGCACCTATGAAATGGTGAAAGCCTATCTTGAGGAACTGCCACTACCTCCTGGCACTGACCTTCTACATTATTGGGATCAGAAATATGTTGTCTGGCCAGGCCTCTCTTTATTGGTCCAGCAATTGCTTTCATGACCTCCCATCAGTCTTCAAAGCGAGAAGGTTTTCTCTGTGACAGGCAACATACTCAACCCCCTGAGAACACAGCTCTCCCCACACCTGGTTGAGCAGAGGGCTTTTTTGACCATCACTTCCCAGCATTCAGTATTCAAATTAATGAGTAAGGTCTAATGTTGCTGCTTTGTATAGTCCCTTACCCAGGCCCTGTGCCCTATTACTACTGCTTCTGCTGCATCTCTATGACCGTCTATACTCTGCTGGAACTCTATAATATTGTGGAAATTCAGTCCTGGTCCACGGGGCTGCATGTAGCTATAATCTGCCAGTCCCTGCCTTCCCAGGCCCAGTGAGTTACTATTTCTGCTTCACCTCTTTGAACGTTTACTTTTAAAAATTAAGTTCGTACAAAAATGAATGCACAAGTCTAATTAGAAATAGCGCCACCCATCCAAGACAAGTGTGGACTACTGGGAGTATTTCATTATTTTGTCCTCTAGGGACCTGTCAATTGAAACAGTGGGAAAAACAGTGTATAAACTTTATACACAGCAAACACATGTGTCTCTGGTTCCATATGCAAGTAATATCTGAAGGTTTCTGGAAATCCCTTACCAAAATAACATGTAACCTTCAAAAAAGGTATATACAACTGCAAGTTCTCCACTAGAAGGATACGACCTTAAAGATTTATTGTATCCATTAAAAAGTTTATGAAAAACATCCACAAACAAACATGGCCAGTTCCCTCCAATAACCCCAACCAGTTTCAGCATTTCCTTTGCCATTATCAAGGAAAGTGTTCACATATCAAAACAACTATACTTTTTAAGGGGTTACTCCCCCTCTAATTAAAAATTCCTGCCTAGCCTGAAATAATATGTTATAGCAATACGAACCAGTTTAGTTCCCTGTTGAGTTCTACTTAATCTAATGCATTAAGCTCTAGGACCCAAAAAGCCATCCTTTTTATCCCCTCCTCTGTTAAACAGTGGAGTAAGGTCTTCACACCTGCCTAAAACCTGTGCACAGTACCATGTAGATGCTTTACAAATAATTAGATACAAGCACATAAAATGTATCATAGTTTGCTGTTCTTCCTTGGATTCAAAAGTATACAAAACAAAGCAAAAATCAGTGCACACCCAACAAATACCACTACAAACTATACGGCCATATATTGCTTAGCCTGCCACTAGGTCAAAGTATCTAATTTTTCATGGCTAGATTGCTTACGAAGGAGCTGAATCAGTGGAACTGCACTCCTTTTTAACCCAAATGAGACTCTCAAGCAATTTAAAGACTCTCAAGCTGATCAACCACAAGGTTTGGCCAGAGCCTGCGTATGTGGACAGCACCAAAACATACAAACTAGGGGAGTTTGAATTTGAAAGTATACCAGTCACTAAATGAAAATCTAAATATGTTAAAATCATTCTTTTATATGGGTAAATTTTGAAATGACACTTTAGATAAATTAATCACACAATGGAAACCACAACGTTTTATACAAGGAAACGGCAGTCATTTCAAAATAAAGGCACTGATAGAATATATACTTCAGATAAAGACAAAAAAGAATTGCAATTACCTTTATTATTGTTATTGTCATTATATATTTCTTGACAGTCTTGTCACATTGAGTACTTTAAAAAAGGTACAAAGGCTTATATTAAAATGATGCATTCTTAACATACTGTTATGTTAGCTGGAAGTCTAGTATATAATCATTCAAAAATGTATTAAAAAAACATTTCTTTTTGATTTTCTAAAGAAGCGCGGCCCAGTCATATCATCTTTCAAGACTTCAGTGGTCCCTTTTCACAATGATTTTATTCCAATATCTTTTCCAATGGTGCTCTGAAAATTGAAAATTTAAGAGAGTTAAGATCTAAATGTGAATGGCCATAAATGTAAAATTGTTTTTTAAGCAACATAATAGGTCTATGTAATGTAACATGTCTTTTTGTTGTATGTGAAAAGGCCAAAGGGTTGAAAACATAAACCAATGCAGAATTTTTCATTTAGCTTACTACCCCCCCATATGTTTAGAAAAAGATAGTTTAATTCAAACATATTCAAATTTATCTTCTGAGATGTTCTTCACAAAGTTATACATTCACAGTATCAGCTTAAAGTCGGTTGGACTGAGGTTGTATGTTAAATAGAACACATATCATTTATCTTTTTGTAGGTAAGGAGTTTGTGTAAAGAATCTCTTTGGTGCCTGTAACAGAATTATATTAATATCAGTTAAATTTGTATCTTAATGTTTTAATTTTACGTGGTACAAGATACTAAATATGAATAATTTATTTACCGTGTTGTATGTTATTTAGTCTGTTCTAAATTCCCAAATACTGCTATCAATAAAATAATCATATATAAATATATAATCTTTTCTTTTCCACAGTCTACATTCCATGGTATCTCCTCCACAGCAATAAACGATCCCTAATTCAAAGAATCTTATTTATTTTTTGCTATTTAAAGCAAATGAAACAACCTAAAAGTATCAAGGAGGTGATGTGATAGCACTTTGCATAGATTATAATATGCATTTTAGATTTTTTATTATTTCTTCTGGTGGAGGTTTTTCTCGCTGACTCACAAATGAAGTAGGATTCTTATTCTTGATACTACCAAGTATAGTAGGCATTCTATTATGCAGCGAAGGCTTATTATTGTGTGATGGTGAGAAACTAATTTAAGGCATTTTTTGTGAACATATGGTATGACATTTATAGGATAGTTCTACATGGCTTTAGATTAATTATTGTGCCATACCATGAGTAAAACTGAATACAGATGACCGACCTTGCTCATTCTATATTATTTAGCAATTATTTTCAGAAAATCATTTGCTTATAGTGAACTATTCATTATGCTCTGTTGTCGTGGTTTATTTTTTAATTAAAGTAAGAATTGGCCGTAAAATAATTTGCTTGTCATTGATTTACCCGTTTTCAACACATTTGCTGTATTATTGCCACTCTCATTTAAATGAGAAGTATGTCACTTATAATATAGGGACACTTGCTTTGTTAACAATAAAAATGTGCCTATTGCTGAGGAACAAGAGGGAATTAAAAATTATAGAAAAACATGTACTGTTATGATGAAGTATGATGTTGCCACAGGGTAATCCTTCTTTGAGACCCATATCTCCCTGTTGCTCATTCCTCCCCTGATGTCCTACAAGTTCTACAAACTTATAATGCATATCACTTTGTTCTATAGCCCTAGAAGTTAAAACAAATTTATAGAAACTTTAGTAATTTTTTTTAGACATTAAATCATATAAATAAAAAAATAAACAGAAATACATAGTAATACTAAATTATTATATACCGTAATAGTATTAGAATTACATTATGTTGGTTCAAGAAACAGACAAAGCTAAAGTGTGTAGCCAAGCCATTTTAGGGAAATAAGGAAAAAAAACTACAAATATCAACTATTTCCTATTTTAGTAAAGATATAATTATCCTTTTTTTTGTTTGCTTTGTTTTTTAGGTTCCTTGGTGTCACACAATTTTCTCCTATTCATGCCAGAAAAGCCTTCCCCTGTTTTGATGAGCCAATCTATAAAGCCACATTCAAAATCAGCATTAAGCACCAGACTTCCTATCTTTCCTTGTCGAATATGCCAGTGGAGACATCTGTTTTCGAAGAGGGTGGATGGGTTACTGATCATTTTTCACAGACTCCTTTAATGTCAACTTATTACCTTGCCTGGGCAGTATGCAATTTCACCTATCGAGAAGCTATCACAAGGAACGGTGTTGTAGTAAGTATATTTTGCCTACTTTACATTGTCATTTGGTACCATTTTCTTTATTTTGGCAAATAAAATTGACTGGTTTGTATACTATATAAAGACATTGCAATGAAGCATACAAAGCAGAATCCTCTTTGTTTTTCAGCCTAGACATGGTTATGTACCATCTGTATCATAGAAATAAACTATTCTTCTAGATACTTTCCTTAAAATATCAACAGAGTATCTAGTTACATAACAGTTCTTGATAAAGCCCTGGCCCTTGACAAATCTTCAAATGCCACCTAAAACACAAGTGCTTACCTTGGCCATTTGAAATGTTGAACGGTATAATCAGTTATATAGAACCATCCGGTCTGTTTTGCACAGTTTTATTTGGGGAAATCCTTAATTTATTTCAGGACTACGTGCTTCAAGGACTCTAGTCTACAAAGTACTATTAGAGAGAGAATTGTACATACTGTTTACATTTCTGTTCATGTTTCTAACGAAATAACACATGGCTATGCTGTGGATTCCGCTGAAAAGATAAAAATATGAAAATCTGAAAGTATATGTAATTCGGAAGAGTTTAAAATGTCAATATCTTGACATGTATAATGTTTTATGTCACAATTCTAAGATAGTAGCTGAAAGGTTAGTAAAAGAGAAATCAATAGTGAAAATCACTGATTATCCCCAGAGATTCATTTTATCACTGAGTGAAACACATGGTATTCTGATAATGGAGAAAAAAAAAACGAGGATTTTACAGCTAGAGCTTGTTTTGTCTCAGAGCATCAGATTACTGTCTGTCAGCCTTCAATAGACAAGACAATTCTGTCTATCAAAACCAGATTAATGGATTTTACTCATGTCAGGTATGAGTCACGTTATATATATATATTATATATATATATAAATATATCTCTTTTTTTGTTTTGTTTTGTTTTCCCATTAATGGCTTAGTAATTAGTTTGAATCGGGTTCCACTGCTTTTATATCCTCCATATCTTCTGGAATAACATATAATGCAATAAAATACAAGTAATATGCTATTTTACAGCATTTCAGGTTTAGTAATAGAAGGTATGTATAGCTCCTCAAGCATTGTAGTGTATATATACTTAATAATAATCTCAGGGAAACATTATATATAAGCGTACTTTTAATACACTTTTTGTGCTTGCAGCAGAATAGGGAAGAATTGTTCCCATGTCACTGAAAAATGGCAGGTTTGGAATGTAGATGGTGAATAATCTGTGGTGTTTGCCTAAACATCTAATTCATAAAAGAGACTTTTAAATTCTGCCATGCACTGAGGCAGTTCTGTTCAATTTGGGATACTGCTATTTGAATGTTGGACTCCTAAATGTGAACTATATCATGGAGCATAACATTATTCTGTGTGCAGTGACAGACAGCATCCCTCTCCCTTTGGTTGACCGAAGAAAACAGAAAGTATAGAGGAAATGTTGGCTTGTCCAAAAAAGTATTACACATATATTTTAGCATTTTAGCAAAACATACTTTTTAATGTAATAAGTATTTTATTTATTATTATGACAGTTGTCTTTACTAAATGACACTAAATAGCTACTAAATGACTCGCTATTGAGGGGTACTTTAGTTTCTGGGAGCTGGTGGCTTATGACTGCACAAGATTGGGACTGTTTCACAAGAAAACAGTAATTTGGCAGGTATACGAAACGTGTGGCAACTAGAGGCTCAGCAGCCAACCAGCCAACAAGAGGTTAAGCTGTTACCTGCCAACCAGCCAACTAGAGGATGAGATGCCACCTGCCAGCCAACCAACCAGAGACTGAAGAGTCATCCAGGGGGGTGAGCTGCCAAATGTCAAGCCAACAATAGGCAGTACTACTGTACTAGGAGTTGTCACTCACTCTCCTTTATACCCGCTGTGGAAGGAAAAGTTTATTCATTCACGCACAATGGGCTGATCTCAGATTGACACTTTCAGATTTTATTTTTCTATCCACCACCATAAAAGTGCTTTTGTTGTTTTTTTTACAGAGAGGACAATGCATTTATGAGTATCATGGGGTCTTAACATTGTTAATTAGAAAGTAATTGTCACGGAAGTCTCCATGCCCTGGGCTCCTGGAGGCGCCTGGGGCCAGCCTCTTCCCCATAGACTACTGGCCCTGGCCTAGGAAATGGTTCTGTTTCTAGGGAGGGAACACAAGAGGTCTGCTGGGACTACTTCCCCCCCCCCTGATACAGAGTGCCACGTTTCCCCAATGACTAGAGACTCTAAAGACTGCGGAGCTCAATACAAAGTTGGGTTACCCTTGTTTTGAAAAGGGTTTTAAGGGACTTGATTTTTGTACAGGTCTTAGCTATTGTTGGTATTTACTATCATTGGGTTACTGAGGTAATCCCTCCCTGATGTGAGAGTTCATGTAAAATCTGACTAGTTCCATAATAAAGATGGTAGTTCCTGCTTGATCCACAAGCATTCAGTCTCGTCTAATGTTCTTGGGGGTAGCTATATCAACTTGAGCGGCTGACATCTTGGTATCAACCAGAAACCAACGAGAGGCTCTGTGGTCGGCGAGAGAAGGCCGACTTAAATCAGGTTAATACAGCCAAGATACCCACACCTGCTAATGTTTTTAGGCAGCTGCATATTAGCCATTTGTATATGTTCTAGCTTTGTTATCATTGCCCACTTTATCATAGTGTCTATGGGAAACAATAGAATTACCCAGTCTTATTCATCCAGTCTGACCCTGTGACTAATTTAAGTCTATGGTGGAACAGACTTCATTAGCATTGCCATAAAGTGAGGTGTTTGAGAAGAGAAAGTCACCCAGAATATCTGACAACAATAGTGGCCTCCAGGTCTTTGGATAAAGGGGGTTTATTGAAACAAAATTAGATAAATACAGTACAAATAGATAAGACGGGTTTTTGTCAATGCTAATCTGCATTACTGTATACATCTATTTTACCACAAGGGAGGTAATATTACATTGAGAACAATAAAACACTGCAACATCCCTGTAGAACATAAGCACAATATATAGATTTGTACTGGCAGCAACTTTCTTCTCCTTCTGTACCAGTATTTATTATTAAATATGAGATTTACTTTAAATTCTTGCAATATAACTATGAAATATAGTTCTCTATAAATCACATTGTAGATGCTTAACCTTTTCAGCAGTGCATAGTAGTTCACAGGAGAATTGTAAAGTATAAGGCTTACATGTGTTCACACAGCAACAAGATGAAGGGAGTATTAAAATTCAAACATTTAAATGTTTAGCGCTTGATAAGCACAAACTTAGTGTCCATCAGCCTGTGCATTGTCCACATCAGCCCTTGTATTGTCCTCCTCAGTCCCTGCCATGCACCCCTCCTTCAGCCTCTGTCATGTCCCGCTCAACCCAGGTATTGTCCCAATCAGTCCCTGCAATGTCCCAAACCAGCCCATGCCATGCTCCCCACAGCCCCTGCCATACCAGAACAGTGCTTCAAAATACATGACTGTCCTGTGCAATCCAGGACACGTGGTCGGCGTATTCTCCCCTCTATCAGTCTCTTCACTGATTGCAAGTACACTTAAGGGCTCAATTCAAAATCTGTATACTCACTTTCAAAGCAATTTCATAGTGATTCCTCTACTTACTTCTCCTCACTTATCTTTAAATGCACTTCTACATTGTCTTTGTCTGTCCTCTGATTTCTACATCTCATGTACACTTACAAGAGTTCTTAAGGGCATCCCTCATCCTTTGAAATGCCCTTATTTAGCTTATCTGGCACTTCACTTGCCTTCAGTCTATCAAAAATCCCTCAAGACTCACTTCTTTAGGGTTGCCTATGAACTGACAAGTTAACTCTCTCCTTCTCACCTACCTCTAGCTCACCATTCTGTAACTCTCTCTCCTGCAGCAGGACTGTACATATGCCCAGCAATATTATTTACTCAGCTATTGTTTACAACACATAGGTGGCTGGTCCATTGCTAAAAGTGTCACTTTTTCCTCTTACCTTATATACCCTGCATGGAATAGCCTTCCAGCAGAAGTGGTATGTGTAAATACAGTAAAGGCGTGAAGACTACATGGGCCGAAAGGTTCTTATCTGCCCTCACCTTTTATGTTACTATATATTAATCTATTTTGTTTATTATTCTAAACCTTTTGAACAAAAATAAAAATGCATTTGAAAGAATTTGATTATTTTTGGGTCACATTATTATTAGATTACATTCTCTGCCTGTCTTTAGCTCTTTGGATCCAGGAAGATGCCAAACAAGAGAGATATGTTTCACACACATTAACAGTGTCTGCTCTGTTATAGGACTATTAATGACCTGTAAAAAAAATCCCCACCTATACAATATATCACTGCATGTACATATAATAAATGATTTATTAATTGTGCAATAGGAAATTAGAAGATCAATAGTAATGGATTATTGTTTGTGAAATCACTGTGAAATATCATATCTAAATGTGTGTTTGCAAAAATAACATGCCTAGGCATATTTCATGCAAGAGGATTGGTCAGCCATATAGAATGTGTATTTCATTTAATCGATGGAGTTGATGGAAAATCTAACAAACAAGGCTCTGAACAGTGCAACGCCATTAATCTGATTTTTTTAACATTATCCCTCAACAAAGCTAAATAACTCGCTTTCTATACGTTTCAAAGTAACTCTAGTTTAAAAATATGACATATTTTTTATTACATATTGCAAGGTCTGAATGATCAGTATTTGTATAATTGAAATCAAAATATCTACATTTTATGTGTTTCACAATTGTAATTCAAATGATACAGGCAATGGTCTATATTCACATATGCAAGCAATAGAATCAAGCATTAAATACAAACCAGGTCATCAATAAACTCTCCAAAGCAGTTTTGTGCTTTTTTCAAGTTTGCTGTAAATACATGGTTGATAACTTAATAGACTTTAGTTCAATACTAAAGAAGCACATAAGAAATTATAACTCCATGACTTAACTGTCAATAGTCTGCTTGTGGATGAGATAAACTGATTATATAAAAAGATAATACCTTTTCGACTTGTGCAAATGAACCAAAAATGATTTGGATTAATTTTTCCTTTTGGTCCATTTGTTTTCAGACAATTAATTTCGTTTCCTGCCCTGTTCACACAAAATTGGGAGGGCTTTTTATATTCGGAAATTAAATTTTTGTCACTTGCCCTCTTTCACTTTCTCATGCTCTCTCACACTCTTGCTCACAGTTTCTCACACTTATTCACGTGCATACACACTCACATTTACCTTCTCTCATGCCATCCCTCAATGTCTCGCTACCTTCTCCCTGTCTCCTTGCCCAACAGCTCTGCTTCTTTTCTTGTCTTTCTTTATCCTCTTCTCCTTGTGTCTTCTTTTTCAGTCTTCTTCTCAGTGAACAAGGCCTCCTGGGGCACTTCCGCAAAAAGCCAGAGCCACAGGGACAGCCTCTCTCTGTTCTTCCAATTGGGGGCAGGGTGTGTCTGGAGGCTTTACCCTTTTGCGGAAGTGCCCTGAAGGCAAAATGACGGTGCTTGCAATGACATCCTCTGGTTTATTGCCGTCAGTCGGCGCTTTCGGTAATGTCCTCTTCCATGATGGAGGAGTTGGGAAGATGTTTGCGGGCGAAAAAAGAAGATACCAGATTAAGAATTGAAGATAGAATGGAGAAGAGAAGGGAGAAGAAAGATGATGAAGAAGAAGGGGAAGCATAAGTAGTCGGTGGAAGTAGTCGGCAGAGAATCTAGGGAAACATTCGGGAAGCATGAGAGAGAGAGTATGAACTAGAATGCGAGTGCGAGAGAATTGAGCGAATGTGTACCCCAAATTTCAAACAAAAATGCTGAGTTTTTTGCTTTGTTTTTGCTTGATTCGTGGGAGGTCTGATCCCATTTTGGGCCTTTGTATGAATTGTCAGATTTACCAAAATTCTGTAAATTTACAATTCGTACAAATCCGAATGACCAAGTGTCGTTTAGATACTGCCCAATTGTCTTATTTGCTATCAGTTGAGTCTTTGTTCACATTTTGAATTCCACGTTTTTTTTGGCCATTCTCAATACTCTGGATAAAAGTCAATATTACATTTTATCCTGTGTTAAGCCTTTGACAAACATGGGTTATTCCACACTGCTGCACTTTGATCTAAATGAATAAGCACGTAAGCAGTGTATATTCTCATTCATTGAAGAATATATTTAACTTTTCTAGTTATATGTGTTATATTCTGCTTTACTGAAAACTAATTTAGATATCATAGATCATCATAAATGGCTTTTAAGACAGTGAGCATGTCAAGACCTTCTTGCAAAATATGCATTGAAAACTTACAATCTATTGATTCCAAGTCTATTGCACTAGAAAAAAACTGAGTATGTAATAGAATGCTCAGTGTTTTAGAAAATATCAGTAGTCAGGAATTGTGGTAAATATTTCCCAAGTGACTTAATATTGTTGACATGCATAAGCGGACAATTTCTTTTATGCTGTTTTAAGATTATGTATAAAATGTAATTTTTGTCGATACTATATTTTATAAAATGTACAATCACTTGATTATCAATAACATATTATAAGAATTTGATACCATTTATTTAATAAAACAGCTATTGTATTTCTTTTTCTTACATTGGTTTGTGATCCATTGACTGCGATATGAAGTACTGTAAAAACATTTTAGGCAGATGTGAAAAATTGTAAGAAACAAAATGCAAAGTGAGTAAACAATAGTAAAATCTAAATCAAATCAATATTTGCTGTGTCCCACCCTTTGCTTTCAAAACAGCAACAATTCTTCTAGGTACACTTGCACATAATGTTTTATTCGGGCGGTAACTTACTATCCTGGAGATAAATTTGTGGGCCAATCATAGAAACATAGAACATAGAAACATAGAAAGTGATGACAGATAAGAACCATATGGCACATCCAGTCTGCCCAACCTGGCCTTATCTTATATCTAGCTTAGCCTTCTGCCTACTGTATTAACATCTACCACTTCTGCTGGAAGGCTATTCAGATGTCTCCCTGATAGCATTGCATGATGGACCAGACTTCTCTGGACAGTAGATGAGTATACCAAGGTCCAAATGTTTTCTGCCAATGCTGAGCTGATGGCACTGCTGAACATCTTCCAGTTGTGAAAGGGTATATGCAGAATGTGCCTTTTATCTTCTGCACGCAGTCGTTCAGCCACTGTGTCTGACTTTTGAAAGAGTTTGGACAGAACACATGGAAACAAGTCTGTCTTACATGTCTAACTGGTAGAGACCTTGCTAATGCAGTGTAACTACCTAGTGTCTTGTTGCTGTGCTCAGTCTTGCCGTGGTGTATGACTTTTGACATGAAACTGTCTTCAGCAACCTTATCTTGTTAGTGAGTTTTGCTGTTTCTCACCCAGTTTTATTCCTCTTACACAGCTGTTTCTGTTTCAGTTATATTGTTCTACCATGTTAGTCATAATAAGAGAGAAAGCAAATTTTGGTAAAAATAATACCTTTATTGACTAAAATTTAATGGATTGCAAGCTTTCAAGACTTTCTAGGTCTCTTCTTCAGGCATATTATTATAATATGACAGAAGAAGAGACCTAGGTAGCTTGCAATCAATATGAGAGCAGTAAAATATGTTATTGTTATTATTATCCTCATTATTATTCCTATTATATAAAAAGGTTACACATTTTGGAGAATTAAATTTCCCTCTTTTTAACAAGGTTCCTTATCAACTCACTGAAGTGTGTATATTTTGAAAGACTTATTTTGACCATAGTGTCCAATCTATTTTTATCTACACATCAGCTGAAATAGTTGTTCAAATTATGTACATCCCTTTTGTTTTACCGTTGCGTAAGAAAAGATATACTAAGTTTTTCTCCTGGTCACTTCTAAGTATTTGAGAATTTGTAACATATTCACTTTGAAAGTTTTGCTGTAGAAATACTAACAGTAATACATTGAAATAGACTTCAAAGTGTGCCCTTTAGAAACCTATAATAATTTTTTGTCGCCTTCTAGTTTTTTTTTCTTTTGCTCTACAGGTGAAACCTTTTAAGAACTTTTAACTTCTGCTAAAATATGGCCAGAATTTACTTGGTTTTCATGCAGTTCATGTTTGCTACTATTAAGTTTGCCTATGTTTTTTATTTTCCTGTAAATGTATTGTATTCAGTCTTCAGAGTATAGTTCAAATGACATAGGTTTTATAATATTTTTAAGGGAAATTGATTACTAAAACATACAATAATATAAATCCCATGGCAGAAGATTAAGATTGCTGTCTACTGTGGCGTAAAAATAAATTTGAATGCATACATATATAAACCGTATTGGTCCAAGAGTAAATAGAGCCTTTAATAGAAGGTAATACCGTTTAATGGGGCAACATCAAAAAAAACAACTTGTAGAAACGTTTATACTATGATTTAGCATGGGGTAAATAAAAGAGTTGCACATAATTATACTGCCACCATTTTCAATACTGATTTGTTTCCTAATGTTATCGTTTCTGCATTACTGGGACACTCTAGCCATTATATACACTTTAATGCATGTGATAGCTTTTAAAATTTTAAATTTTCATGTGGTCCTTTATGTAAATGTATTGGGGGGCTTCTTTAGAATCCTCATATGCATTTACCTTTTTTCCCCATCCCCAGCTAAATGCTATGCAGGAGATGTGTTTGGCTGTGTTAAGACCCACGTGTGTATTTGTGGAACATGCTATTATTGATTTCAAAGGAAGAACTTCCTTGCCACTGATTGCCTGCTTTGAGCAATAGTCAACAGTCGGACCATGGAGGAGGAGGGCAACTACTGCAGTAGGGCTGCATCTTCTGTCATTTTGAGAAAGATCATCAGAATGACAACCTTGATAATATTTACCCCTTTATCAATTATTCAAATTCAAATCAAATTTCAGATCATTTTATACCCTCCAAAAATTGTGAGGGGAAAAAAGAATCTGAAATTTTTTTTGTGTGCATGTTCCAATTTAGACTTTAAACCTATGCATGTGGGGCTCTGCTGTGCCTGTTCTAATTTAAACCATGCAGTGCCCCATAACAATGCAAACGTATGCGTGGAGGGCATTGTTGAGCTCAGGTAATGTGCAGAATACAAATTGTGAGATTGTTTGTTCATGCATATATTTATACCTGTGAACTTGTGGGCTACCTGGACGCTACCCTTTTTTTGGACAAGAGTTGACCCGGAAAACTGGAGAGGTGGTGCTTCTCCCTGAGTTCTCTGGGCCAAACCTAGCGAGTTCCCAGGTATACACAAATCCAGTCAGAGGAAATACTGGTGAAACTGCAGTTGCAAAAGAGATGCATAGACATGTCCATATACCCCTAGGTATCATAGGTTGTTTAGTTTTTAAAAAGTTCTAGTTTTCTTTAGTTAAATTGAAATATGTAACCACCGTGATGCCTCAGATAAGACATAGGCCCATTAAATACATCAGTAAAAACAGACATACAGGTGTTCTAAGACCCCACAACATCCCAAAAACATGGCAGATCTATATATATATGTGAGACTTGGCTGTATCAGTGAAATGTTATTGAATGAACTTTATCATTTTCTTCTGTATTTGCATATATTCTGTTGAAGAAATCAATTGTAATACATTTTGTGCCCACTTCTTTCATACTAAATTATGAGATATATAAATGAGAATGGGTTTGTAACCATTGCTGTCTTGAAAAAAAACCAATATATAGTTTGTGTGCAAGAAATAAATGAGAGAGGAAAATTCGAGTTAAATAAAGACATAACAAAAACGCTGAAAGGCCTTTATTCCTCAAGAGTAAAATAAATGCCTGCATCCTTAAGGGGTTAATATTGTTTTATCAGTTTGTACCACATAATATGTCTGTTTATTTTTATTGAACTGTGTGAAAAGTTTTATCTATCCTCGTATGTGCTGCATGGCATAAGAATGTGATGTGATCTACATAATCTTTTGGTAGTGCATATAAAACGATTTATCATGTATGTGCAAGAAAATATTTTCTATTTTTTATATTCTCATGGTATAAAAATTCAGCCACTTGCCCACTGCTGATGCCTCAAATTAGAACATCACACTTTTAAGCCCCCAGTTCCTTGACACAAAGTTCATTATTCGTAAACAAATTGTTATGTTTATTTGATAAGGCTTGTTAATACCTTCTCAACTAATATTACAAGCAGAGCATGGTGGAAGGGAATGGAGGAGAGAGAGAGGGGAGCTGAGTGGTCGCTGATAACCTTTTCACAAACAAGCGGCTCGATCTTAAAAACGTTTTCTGCTAACGATTGGCGTCCCTCTCTCTCCTCAGCTCCCTGCTGCCACCCGCCTCCTCGGAGCCCTGACTGCGGTGGTTGGAGCCCAAGGCTTCTGTCTCACTGCTCCGTTGCAGTGCAGGCACTTGATTCTGAGGCTGGAATATGACATCATATCCGGGTGCTTAGCAGTGAAGTCTTGCACAACGCAACTGATTAGTGAGACAGAAGCCTCGCACTCCCTCCACAGGACTTCAGCAAGGTAAATGATTAAGAAATAGGCTGGTAGATAGTGAGAAAGAGTGGAGATAAATTAAGAGAAAGGGAAGGCGTTCAATACTGGCACTCATCTTTATAAAATTATTTCCTTAACATGCTCTTACTATGTAACTATTTACATCATAGCAGTGAAAAAATGACTGTGTTTAACAAAGAACAAGCAATTCTTACATGTTGTGTGTTACTAAAAAAATCTAACAATGCATAAAATCACATAATAAATATGCAGCTTTTCGTGGGCTAGATATTGTGTAAACATTTTGTTTTCCATTTGCTAGAGGCATGGAACTCCTAATGTGTTTGTGACTTATGATGCAGGAAGAGAGCTCTGAAAATCCTACTAATTAAAAGCTGAAGCAGAATCAATTTATATCTTGAAGTTGAACAATTACATTTTTATCTGTGGTGAACACTTGGATTCTGATATACTTTGTGTGCTTATTTCTGTTCTGTGTACAATTACAGACTATGCTGTTAATTGTTAATTCGTTGAGGGAATATAAGCGTGCATGAAATAGGCATAAGACAAGACCACAGCTACAAAAGGCAAGTATGGCTAGAGGACTTAGGGTGTATGTCTTTCAGGGTAGGCCCTCAAATGTATTCATACCTATTGGAATGTATCCATAATGTCTGAATACTGTACTTATTATACAGTTGCAATTACAATTGCAATTATGTACTTCTCCTCTATTATACCAGAAAGTGTAAAGCACTAAGTACATTTACATAACTACATAACACATAAAAGTACAGTTACATTAGCAATAAATAAAAATGGGGAAAAATTATTAAATACATGCATAATAAGAAATAAGTGGACTAGATGGGTCAAATAACTTGTCAGATGGCAAAAAATGTGTTTAGATCTTTAGAGCAGTGTGAAACTGGGGTTAATTTAAACCAACTGTGTTAGTTGTAATGACATGCTCCCTGCATTTGCATGTACTCTGCATGCTCTATGACCAGCCAAGGCCAGTATTTTAGTGGCATTGCAATTGGTAGTACAAACAGATTAATCATATTAACTCCAAACTATGCAGATTATAGAGTATGATGGTAGGAAAACATAAGTGCCCCACATTTTTATACCTTACTTAACAGCTTTATCATTTATGTATGTTCTAGTATTCTTGAATTCCAAATATCAGCTTCCTTTACTTTAAAGTACATTCATGTTATTTCACCTTTCGCTTCCCGACTTCAAATGTTTCAATTTTGTTCTAGTACACCTCTTATTTTAATGAAAAATTAGTTTCCTGTCTGTACAATTCATGATGCCTGTCATATCTTCACTATTTGTGTTTCCCCTATTTGTTGTTATCTTTACTAAGGGTATGAAGTCTTTCCTGGTACATTTACCATTTTATTGGTTCTTCTTTCTTTTTAATGTCCTTATGGCGTTTCATAGTTATGGTTCATAGTTCAATATTTCAAGCAAAAAATGTGACTTAGTTAATGGGACTGAAGAGGTGGATATTAACTGTGAAGTTTTTTTAACATTATGTTCCTTAACTACACATTGTAGAAGTTCCTATTGTGTTCTTTATATTGCACTAAGCATCTAAAAATCTTTGTTGAGTTGCTTGTTTTATGTAAGTCATATCCAAATGTTTAAAGCATGGAATGGCTTGTCCTGTTTTCCCCTTCTATAAACACAAACAATAAGCCTTATGACTAAATGGCCTTTCATGCTATATACTTGTAAATAGCCACTGCTCGTAATTAAAGAGTGGGAACGTCTCAAGACAAAAAAATGAAACTCAGATAATACACTAGAAACTGAAATATTAAACATTTTACTAGATGTACTTGTACTAGGTCTTGTTCCAGCCAGCATATTTAAATAGCTCTCCTACTGACTGGGAGAAGGCGATTGCTGTGATATCACGTCCACTATGAATCCACCTCATGTTTCTGCTTATAAGGTGGGAGTAAGGCTAGACTGGGGATGGCTAAGCAAACTTAAAGACCAGCATCTGCTAAGAATGACTCACTTCAGGTGGTCACATGTATCCATCTGATCAATGCATACTGCAAAATCTGATATGCCTCTGGTGTGCCATGTGTTGAATCTCTTTTGATAATCTTCTTTATGATGGTATATATTCTTAAGCGCTGTGTTTTTAGGAACTAAAATCCCATTTTCTTAGGGCACAAAATTATGAGATAACTGGAATTATTGCACATCGTGTTATGTTAAAGTAAAAACCTGCAGATATTAAACCTAGCAACAGTTGTCTGGAAACCGGACTGATCATTGCTGCACAAAATAGTGTTCCCACATATTTGGCCGAATTGAATGAGCGAGGAATGAAATTCATTGCCAGAAAATGAATGGGCCAGAAACGAACCGCAAAATTCAGCCAAATAATTTGGACCATTTGTACATGTCTATTATATATGAATATGTTATTAAATATTATATACACATTCAAAAAAAATAATGTTCAATTAAATATATAAAACATACAGTAGCCGTGCAAATGTTTTTGGTAGGTGTGAAAAAAATCTTTAAAAAATAGACGTGTTAATTTTATAAGAAAATGCAAAGTGAGTGAACAGCCAAAACATATAAATTAAATCAATATTTGATGTGACCACCCTTTGCCTGCAAAACAGCATCCAAGTGGAAGGATAGCCGGCAAAACTTAACATATGATAACATAAAAAAATGTTTAGTGCACTCATCATTTGCTTATGTCAAATTGTACCATGCAGTGGATTAATATCTTGGATTAATGAAGAGTGACATTACATATGGTTAACACCAAATGTTACCTATAAAAACTAATGGAACTCCTCATGCAGAAGAGTCAATGCTCTCCTTTTTTGTTGCCCCCTCTAAACTTAGCTTGTTTTATGGATTTTGCTTGTTTACCTATGACCCTGACCTTGAACATGTTTCCAAGCATGTGTCTCTACCATTGATATCTTGCAGCGCAATATTCACTTATCCAAGGATCAAGCCTTTAGGAACATGCATGGGATATTGAGTCAATGTCTGTACATGGCACATAGCAATTAACTGTGATGCGTGCGCTGACAATAATTGCTACTGACAATCTTATATAAGAGGCTGTTTTTAACTGAACACCATTAATTTGCTCTCCTCAATACTATATCTAGAGTGTTTTTTTCAGTTTTTCATGCACCTTTAGTGTATGGATTGCTCCTCCCTATAGAATAAAAATAAGTACCTGGTACCTGGTAACATTACTTTTCATTAAATTAAACAGTCAGTGCATTTCCTCTTGAGACTGTTACTCAGTTTCAGCAAGCAATGGCTATTTTTTATATTCTATATATTTATATCAGTTATTATAAGATAGTATTATTGCAGCATATTTTGGAATGCTTTCATGAATAACAGATACTTCAATAGGAAAATGAATATCTAGATTTTGTTGCATAATACTCTTATCAATTAGTGTTGTGCTTAGTATACATAAGAAAGAAAAGCCCGAAAACATAGAAGGTTTGTGTTATAATTGCTCAAATAGACCTTGAGATAAAATGAAAGTGCTTACAACATCCATTTTTAAAAAAACAACAATGTTATTTTGGCAGATTTTTTATGACATAACAGTTAAAAACAATGCCAAAATGTTCAAGATATGTGCAAGTATAAATCCATCCGCTAAAGGTTACAGTAGAACACAAGTGAGAACAGGTGTCATTTAACAAACAACCAATTCCAAACATCCATTGTTGTTTTAATATATAATAGCAATACCCATCTACATGCCTGAATGTATTATTGCAACCGAGGATCCCAAACCCTGTGGGAGGTTAACAACAGATTATATATATATATATATATATATAATATATAATATATATATTATATATATAATATATATATATATATTACACCCATTGTGATGGAAATTCAGAATAGTGCATATTTCCAACTTGTGCAGATTTTATTACATCAAAGGCATGTGTTTTCTGCCATACAAGAATATTGTGTGTTGCAAGATAATGTTGTCTTCTGTGTAACAGAGAAGCTAATGAGGATACTTTAACATGACCTTTCACTTCCAAAACCATGCTACCGTAATTATCATTACTAATTATATCCATTAAAAGAGAAGAATCCCTTGACATACATTTAAATAGCTTTAATGTTATTAATGGTCAGCTTTCTCATCCGAAATTCCCTCATTGTGATCTACAGTAATTGACTTTCTAGATAAAGAAACCATTTATTTTTTTCATCAGGTCTTACGGTAATGATGAGAACGTTTAAATGCATATATTATATGATTTATGTTTGTTTTAACCCTTTACATCAAAGCATGTTCGTCTTCTTTCTAATGTAAACATAACCACATCAAAACCAATGGATAATGTTTTGTTCATAAGTTCTCCATAATTGTATACACTTAAAAAATGCTGGTAGGTTTTATGAAAAGAACACCTTAATCGGGTTTCAGTCTATTCTTACCCACTTATTTTTTAATAAAAAGTTTACATATATCCAGCTAAATAGTAGCTTTTTCAGTATTATTGAACTTTCAACATGATCAGAGGATACTGGATATGTATATGTTTGTGTATTTGTAATACATCACTCCAATTAATAAAGAATCGATATGTTACATGACTGATGATCCTACAATATTTTTTGTAAGTATTGGAAATATTAAAGCACATTTCTGGAAGGTTTTGTTTTTTATAGAAGCATCATTTTTTCTTCAAAGGGTTTAATTATGCAAACCGGTTAGGGAATATATTCTGTAACACTTTCTGTACTAATTTCATCTTCCAATGGTTTCTTTAATACCTCCCTGATAGTTCACTTTGTGCTTGATATGCTGTTCACATTTTAATTGTTTGTTGCTAACTCATGCATTAAGTACCATTTTTCTTGCTGTGAGAAATGTTTTACCTACTGTTGACAAGTGGGCTTGAATTGCATTTATTTTAAAGAAATTAAGATTTTTTTTACAATTTTAGAATTCACTTTGTTTTCTGCTATAGGCATTTTTCTGACCCCACCTTTCAATACCTTGTGTAACAAAAATATTGCTTTTGGTAAAAAGAAGAAAGAGTTACTATGAAAGTGTATAATTGTTTCTGAAAAGTTGATAAGAAGTTGGAAAAGGTACTAGGAAATGTGTCCTTTTTGGGGGACACATTATCTTTACCTATGTGTAAGGCAATGCAGTGTTTTCTAGAATTATCCTAATCATAAGTAAAGATTTAAACATAATGGGGATCTTGCCAGTAACTGATGCATATGTCATGTATTTTCCATTTACCTTGTTGGTACTGTGATTATCTGTTTTAAGTACTCAACCTAAATTGACTGGAGCCAGTCCCACATGGCAAGTGTTACATGACTCTGAAGGGCCCAGGAAGACATATGTTACTGTTTGAAGTTTTATATGATCTTTAGTTCATGATACCCTGTGCTTCTCCTCTTGAAATATGAGACTTTGCTCCTTCTGGCTTTTTCGTAATAATAAGAAATCAGAAAACTATTGAGGATGTTTCTCTTCAAATGTCTTTAATACTGCTTCCACTTTACTTGCCATCTCTTGGCTGCAATGGAAATGTCTTTTGATCATAGAAAGTAAGGTGATTTGAATCAGATGCTAACTGACCAGTGTATACTTTTTACACTAATAAGATACTTGAGTACTATGTATATAAACCAAAGCTCCCAGGGCATTGACAGATCCTGAAAGGTGAGCTATTTGGGGTTTGAATCAGCACAAAATCTAAACAAAAATATTCATTAGTAAACACAATCTAAATGCCAAAGAAAGAAGTTAAAATATACAGGTCTCCATCAGCGTATTGTAGACTGTTTTAGTGGCATGATAGTAGCTTCTGTCATGTTAAATCTACATGCTGAGACGTAAGCTAAACATAAAAACTGAGGACCAAGTGATTATGGTGAATGGCATAAATCCACTTTTAGCTAGGGATTCCACACCCGTGGAGGAACAGAGACTCAATCAACTAAGCTTGCCTCCTGCACTTTGTTAAATCCCTTTAGGTATTTAAATGTCTCTTGTCAGGAACTGGGTCCATACCGATAACTGATATGACCCAGCGCGCCCCAAAGATCGAGTTCAGTAGTTCGGTATGCAGTAGCGGAGTCACAGGACAGGGCCTGGTGCAGGGTGACTCCAATCACATGGGTGTTGAGCATCTAGGGTTGTGCAGCCAAATACCAGCGCCCTGATTTAGCAGCGGATGTAGTCCTTAATGAAGTTAAATCCTGCAGGCTCCCTGGAACAGGCATGAGACATCACCCAAAACTCATGTGCGGCAGGCTGGGAGTGTGGAAGCTAAGCAGAGTAGTAGCTGAAACATAGCAGGCAAGGGACAGGGCGACCAGGCAAGAAACATAACAGACAAGATATACATCATACAGGGCACTACATGAAACAAGACATGAAATACTCAAAACCCAACATGAACAGGACAGGACACCCCTCTAACGGGGATACAGGACAGAACAGGACACACATAACTACAGGAACTAGCCTAGGACTATATGATAACTATTGGAGATTCCGTCACATCTTATGGCCATAGTATGCTCAGCCCACCACTACGCTAAAGTACTCCAGTGACGGTGGGTCCTAACGCTAAAGCCTGCTGACAGTAATACAAAACAAACCAAACATGACATCCAAACACATAGCATTGAAACATACCTTTAGACTGCAGACTAAGACAAACAGAACACACAGGTGGGGCACATCTTATAAAGGAAACAGAGCTGAAGCAACGAGCAGAACTAGAAGCAAGGAATGGAAGATCAGAACAGATCTTTAGGAAATCCAGGAACGGATTGAAGAAAAACAGAGTAACTAAAGCAAGATTGAGATATGCAGCTCCACAGCTTGGGTAGAACGTGACATTTCTATTGCATCCCCCTAACTCTTCTTTCCTCTAAGCTATACATATTAAGATCATTTCACCCTTCCTGATAATTTCTGTCCTGCAAACCACTTACCATTTTTGTAGCTCTCCTTCGAACTCTCTCCATTGTGTCAATATCCTTCTGTAATTAGTTTCTCCAAAATTGTACACATTACTCTAGGTGAGACCTGACCAGAGATCTGTTAAGTGGCATATTCACCTCCCTCTTCCTGCTACTAATGGCTGTCTCTAAGCAACACAGCATCCTGCTTACTTCTAAGTCCCTCTCTTCCATTGTCACTGACAGAACAGTGTCCACAATGTTATATTCTGCCTTGGGATTTTTATGTCCCAAGTGCATTATTTAACATTTATCAACATTAAACTACAGCTGCCATACTCACAATAATTTCTTAAATGATTTGCCATTTGAATTGTTCCACTCAAACGTTTGAATTATTGTTTTCAGACCCCCTCCCCTTTACACAACACCAGATGACTCAGTTTGATTGTTACTTCCTTCTTTAACACCAAATGTTTGAGTCTGATGACTTATCTAAATTTAGCCTGTTAACTATTTCCTTAACTAATGTTATTGCTAAAAAAACAAAATCTAAGTTTGCCATATAAATCTAAAATGCTCTTATATGCATATTACCTTTATATTCCTAAACTGGGTAGGTCGTTAATATAACGGTAATCATTTTCTCCTTAAACTAATCTAAAAATATAAAGCTAAGATTAAGCTACTCAAAGTTAAGACATATGTCATGTAACTAATCATAAAAGGTACCGTAAATATAGAGATGTGTCTTACTTTTATCACCCACTGTGACCCTGCTTGTTTTCTGTGGCTTCATATTGGCACATTTTTCAGTTTGATTATTTTAGCACACTATAAATTATCTTTTATGCTTGAGTTTTGCTTTAGATTTAGTTGAACATTTCGAGTTACAGTGACCTTATTAATGCAATTCACTTTAACTCTTCAAATGTATCTAGGATGTTCATCGTTACTTATGGATATTATAAATGTATGAATTCTAATATATTGCATTTTCCCTTACATTGTAGAAATACTCTGCATTACGGGGGTTTTAATTTCCCTTGAGATTTGTCTCTGTCTTAAATTTAACATTCCCTTGAGATTTGTTTCTACATTAAATTCAATGTTCCACATACAATTTTGGATTTATACAATAAACCATGCTATATCACTTAGATCTGTATTTTATGTATCATTACATCATTTGTGAGAAGGGGTATTGATCATTTGGTTTTAAACTGAGTACATTCTAGGGTATATAGCAGGGCCAACGATTAACAATATAAGGAATAGCACTTCAGTTTACACAAAATATGTAATTCAGTGTATCCACACGCATACTATTTGAAATAATGTATTAAATACTGATGTCTTGACTTGGAGGAAAAGAAAATCAACTATTATAAAGCAAAACTTGTGAGTGCACAATATACACATGTCCATACATATAAATACAATTATTTGTCACAGTGGACAGGGCTTTTATGCAAATTCCAATCATAGTGCACTTGCTGCACAATAATTGGACAATATCCTCCTGAGTCATGTAAGATTTTACATATGGAAAGAGAGAGTCATTCTAATGATAAGATATACGCCAGTTTTAAAATGTTTCTTTTGCTGGATACTATTTAGTGTTATGTTATAAAATCAAAATAACTCTGGATTAAAAAAAGAACTCTGCTATAGCATACCACCGCCATTTCACCTGTTTTGGAGGTATGACAGAGGATGTTTTTTTTCTGGAGCCAACGGTAAGCAGGGACAGTCTGTGACTACCCTTTCACCTTATCCGAAGAGCCACCTTGAGACACTCATCTTCACAACATCATGAGGAGGGCATGTTGGAATTGCTATGGAGGTCTGTGCTTCTACTGTAATGGTAAATAAGAACCATCTAGTTTGCAATGTTTCCTGCTATAAAAAGAACTGACAGCTTATTCAGTCCTTGATTTTCTTCTAGTAAGCTGTATGCTAGTTTAAATGCATACAGTTTAATGCATGTTTAAATGTATTTACTGTATTAGCCTCTAAGTCTCTGGCCCTCCAGTTTCAGACAATTAACTCTTGACCTAGCATTTATGAAAGGTTACAGAACACTTGGCCCAAAATAGCAAACATACACTTTCTATGGTATTTATGGTATTTCTATAGAAGTGTACAAATAAGAATTCTTACTTATGATATATTTCAATACAATTGGCAAAGTGCATCATTTCATTACCACTGTACAAATCTGTTTGCTTTTGGTGAAAATTGCCTCAATTTGTAACCTTCGTAAATTTAGATTTTCATTTACTTCACCAGTAATGTATTAAATTGATGTCCTAGATACTGTACTTTGAAACACACAAATGTCCTCCCACAGTTGTACTTTATGAAAGGTCATAATAGCCTTTCAAAAATATTATAAAGGTGTTAGAAGTTAGAATTTTGTGTTATACAGGCAACTCTCATTGGTATTAAAACTGCAAGTTAAAGTTTTCTATTCTTTCATCCTTTAATCTAGATGTATAATTTTAATCTAGTAAATTTGTTAATTTAGCAGCAGATATACTGCAATTACTGTTTTCCTCAACTTTAATTCTAATGTGTAAATACAGTTGGTAAAATAATTGGTAATAGATCAAAAGGAAATTGTATTAGAATGTTATTAGCAAAAGAAAATGTTTTTGTTGTAGTTTGTAAAACAATTTCTTTTCTTTTTAATGCTTTAAATGCAGGAAAATTGCTTTATCATTTTGTTCTGCTCAGGTTTACATTAAACAGCAACTTTATTATCTTTACTGTGTCTTGCCTAAGGGTCTAGCTGATTAAATGAGATCTGATAATTCATTCTAAAAAATAAGCAATAGAAAAAGTGAAGTTTAATATTTGAAATATGAAGCTATGAACTATCGTATTTGCTCGATTATAAGACAAGGTTTTTTCAAGAGCAAATGCTCTGGAAAATACCCCTCGTCTTATAATCGGGGTCATCTTATAATCAGACCTCAAATCGGTCTGACTATGAGACTAAGATCCAGATCCCCCCGCAGCGCTGCAGGGGACGTGGATCCTCCTGACTTCCCCCCACCACTTACCGGTGCTTCTGAGTCCCCGGTGTGTTGTCCGGACAGCGGGTAGACAACTTTCATCTAAAAATGTTTACAGTAGCAAATGTTTTGATTCCGTTATGTCTAATGTATTTAATTTATTAGGGCCTTTTAACAATTTTGCTTTCTGGTATTTTAATACAAATAATGTGATAAAAAGAATGTTTTATAGCTATTTATATTGCAAATAGTGTGACTCGGGTATGTATTAGGGGTGCGTGTGGGTATAAGAGCTCGACCGCGAGATAAACTATATGGGGCTGGTTTCCAAATGTTTCCAGGGCTGCTTTTCATTCCCAGTCCAGCCCTGCACATAATACTGGCACATAATACTTCTAGTTCAGTGCTGAAAAGACCCTCACACATGTACTTGGAGTTTAAAGGTGCTGTTCCAACCATAAATTTAAAACGTTTGTAACTAAACGCAGCAGAGGACTACTAGGGATGTTGGCACCTATGGCAAGGTCCAAGGTAGTGCCCTGCTTTATCCCATGCACTTCCAGGACCAGAGGGAAGCATAAGGAGATGCAGGAGTATTGGCTAAAGCACAACCTTATCTTGTGGCACCTAGAGAAGCTACCCTTCTTTGCCCCTTGAATGTTAAGGCTCTGGATTCAGTTGGCATACCCCAGGTCAAAGTTGAAGGGTTCCATCTATTTTATTTTATATACCACCTGTATGCTAATAACACGGAGATTCACCTTTCTGTCTCTGATATCTTTATGTATAAAAAATATTATTCTGTAGCCTTATCATCATAACAAGCAATGACATGTTTCTTCTGATTGGACCTTTATATTGGACTTTATACATGGCTTCCTTGGAGTAAAGATTAATCCAAAAAACAGGCCCAGCCTCAAATGGCTTAGAGTCACTATCGATAGCACCAATAAAAGTAGGAATGTATTGTACAGCTAAGCCTTCCTACTTTATGACTTCTTTATATTGTACTGGACTTACCTTAATACTATTTTTGTTTAACTTTATTGCCTTACAGATTGAATACGTTTTTGGAAAGGCTACCATGGGATTACTATATTAAGTTTTGTTTATATATTTTTTTTGTTATGTTGTGATGAACACAAAAACAACTGTCATTGATTCCTAGCCAGTAAACAAATGAACCAATAATTTTAAAGATGTAACAATTTTTATATAAATATGAATAGCTGTTTTATCAAAGCTGGATAAAATGAAATATTTTAGTGATTTAAGGTGCAGTCAAGCCTCCTCTCCTCTTGTATATGTGTTATTTATATTCCTTATTGGAAAATAACTTCACAATTAAATTACTAAAATATCCTTTCATCCTGAAGGAAGAGCTGTCATTGGAAAGACAGTGTGTGCTAAAAACAGAACTCATGGTAGAATATTAATTAATTCTTAAAGACAGATAACCCAGAGGATGTTTAGTTCATGTTCAGAAGTATATCTTTGCAAACATTTGCTTAGCTGTAATAGAAAAGGTCAGGGTTTGTGTTTAATACAGAAGATGAAGCACTAATGCAACTCCTTCTTGTTTTACAGAAATTGCTTTGCTTTGATTATGAAAAAAATAGCAGAGACACATCAGTAGTACAACCATTTTACTGTGGGTGGTTGCTTATATTTTACTGTTTCATGCTTGAGAGTAGCTGCAGGGCTGGCGCCACCTATTAGTAAGGTAGGCTCCAGCCTAGAGTGCAGATCTATGTGGGCGTGCTTCCTTTGCGATGGACTGAACGGGGAGTCCATTTTTCTACAGAGTACACAATGCTCCAATTGAAAAAAAAGAGAAAAGCGAGAGAAGGGCTATTGAATCAATGATGGTGCCATTATGATCATGCAAACAATTTACGTCCAGATATTTAACAATCTTTTCCATTAGCATGATTTCCATCAATTTGCCAACTACTGATGTAAGATGTATTGGTCTGTAGTCGGCAGAGTCTTGCCTGCAACCTTTTTTTTTGCAAAGTGGTACTACAATTCCCAACTTCCAGTCTTCTGGAACTACTCCTGCCAATAATAGTTAAAAAACAGTCGACTAGTGGTTTTGCCAGGACAATCAGTAGCTCATGAATTTGACTATTTTTTACTTTGAAGACTTCATGTACAAAATTGTTTCTGTTTGCCAAGAATGGAAGTATTTACTCAAGCAGTCAGCTAGACTTTTATTGTCATTTATACTCCCTTCATTTGTCTTTATATTTTCTCCTATCTTCCTCATTTAGTCTGTTTATTCATCCTAAAAGCTACCTTCTCCTTTAATATATTTGTGGCATCTGTGGTGTATCACAGTTGTTTCCTTTTCGTTTTACCAACATGTTTAATGCCATGTTCTGCTGCTTTTAGCAGGGAATATCTTAAATACATACATACCTGGGAAGTAATGTATTTACCTTTGGGGCCACCTGAGGGCAGTACCCCCAGTCTCCTCTCTCTACATGATTGGAGTCCAGGTCCCACAATGGCATTGCTTGCCTTTAAGAAACGGACCACCAAGATTTGACATTGTGTCCCGTCACTGTGTCTTAAAGGGACACGGCAACTTTTAATGAGCCTATGGAAGCTGTGCTGAGCCCACACAGCCTCAATAGCATAAATAATGCTGTTGGGCAGAAAATGCACTGGTTCAGTACACTAAACAAATGCAAGATAATAAAAATATATTCTTATTTTTACTTAATAATTCCATGTCTATTCTTGTTAACATTTCTTGTAGCTGGCTTACCTTCAGTAATTTCCAATGTTCTATAACCAATTAATTTGCTTTATTGATATAACAGGGTATGAAAAATGAAAAGTAAAAACTATTTATTTGTCCAAGGAGAAGTGGTGATTTAATGGATTTGTGTCACAAGTATAAGCATTAGAGATGCAATAACTGGTCTTTGTAGTCTATGTGAAATAGGCAAGTTCACATATAAGGTGAAATTGGTCTGTTCTCATATTTTCAGATACATTAAATGTGCTCTCTTGTTATAATAAAATAAACAATGCACTGATTATTTTCTTTACCAGAATTTGTCAAATTTGTTAGCGCTAATGGTTATCTGTGCCATATTCGTCATGCTGTTGGTTCAATTGGAAATGCCACCACTAAGAATTACATTGTCATTTCAATGCATAGGTTAATGTTGGTTAATACCACGGGAGCTCCAACCACAATAAAATGACATTTCTCATTGATACTGAATTTGACTTGTGAAATTTGCCCATATTTTTATATATATATATATATATGTATATATATACATAACTAAAGGGAGTAAACCCTTTTTTTATTCAAAGGTGAAGCCAAACATGATCAGCAAAGAATTCCTTGTATTTTCAAATGCTCAGCGATGTTTTAAAAAATATTAGAGCTAAACAGCCAAACAATGGCCTGTTAAAAATGACATCATGAATTGCCTGTAAATCAAGCCTATGTGCTAGAAAAAGTGAAGACGTTTTTAGCATAACATAACAAAATAAAAAAATAAAATGTATTATTAAATGTATTATTAAAAATTTAATTAAATGTTTATTTATTTCATTATAAATAGAAGAATGAAGAACGTTTTGAGGGAATGATAAGATAAAGGAAAACAGGACTAACAGCTAGAGTGAGGAAAGGTGCATCAGGATTGAATTGAAGAAAGCAATGGACGAGGGAATGGAGAGGAGGGACTCATAGTTATAATGCTATTTTAGAATTCATTTTGGTATATGGACTTACAGGTCATGGACTGAGCTTCAGTCTCATGTCAAATATATATTTACATGACACTTTGATTTTACTACTCTCTTAACATAAAGGTTAACAAGATATCAAAATGTTGTCAAACCTACTGCTGTGTCACAATATCCAATATCCAATGTGTAAAAAATTGCATACATTTCTATAACAAAAAAATCAATATTTAACTTGTTTTTTTCTTTAGCTTACTCTTGGCTTGATAACAATTCAAGTAAAAGTGCAGCATTTCCAAGACCCCTTTAAACAATGACCCATTGATATAACATCATAGTTGTTTTAGTATAATTTGGCATTGCTGGTTTAATCATAGGTGTTATTTGTGTTGATGAACTTAACTGTTTAGTAGCTTAAGGGCATTCATTGGAATGCATTTTCCAGTAGCCATTAATAACATGGTGTTAGAATAATAGATTTAATTGTACAGTTTGCAAGCATCAGAATTATTTCCCTGTAGATTTTCTTCTTCTGTCAGTTTGATGGACAATCATAAATTATCAGATACAGATACAGCTCATATGAGTAATACATGTGTTGCATTCCTAACAACAGCTATCAGTAAGATATTAACTTTTAGCAGAATAAGTTTTTAGCATCTGAGCCTAATCATGGTGACATAAAATAGCTCCTGACTGATTCCATCAACCAGCTATGAAACACACAATGTAAAGAACAAGGAGTTTTGGATGCATTTGTATATACTGATAAGTGGCTAATCCTTGTTTGAAATTTGTTTGGATGTGCATGGTAAACATGTGCAAATGTGCCGAATTCTGTTTCCTGACAATTTGTTTCAATTGGCACATCCTCCAAAAGGGTTGAGAGTGTCACTAGAAGTGACACTATTTCTGTTCACTGGAGGTTCAGCTGAGAAGGTAGGGAGACATTCAGAGGGTATGAGAGAGCGTGAATGAGAATAAGAGTTTGAGAGAACATGAATAAGAAATAACAAAGTATGCAATTTGTACAAATCTCAAAAGTGCAAAAGGAAATTATATGCATTTCTATGTAGTTATAAATGTACTATATTTTGTGCACATTGACCAATATCAGCAGACATTTTATTGCTGTCACAATAATGTAGCAGGCAGAAAAATAATTTAAATAACACTCTTTCTGAAACTTTCATCAATTCTTACTCATACCACTTTACTAATGATCAGCAAATAGTGTAAGTACTTCATCTGTTGTGAGATTTTTTTTACATGGACATTTTCTCAACTGACCATACAGTCATGCTTAAAACTGATGACAAGGTATGTAGTTAGATTAAAGAATCTCATTTCTAGCGGTGGGTAATCAAGTCATGGTGTTGATTGAAACTCAGATGCACAGTTTGTTGCATCTACCCGGAAGATGCTTTCTATTAGGCTATGCTCCAGATTTTTAGTTAGACAGAAGAAAGAATATAGAAGAACAGGAAGAGTTAAAAAAAAATGAAGGAATGCAAAAGAAAATACAGAGCTCTCTGCTTTGTTTAGTTTGTTTTTTGTTGGGGGTACCTCCTCAGTTTTGGACATTCATATGCATTAATGAATTTGGTAAATTTTAGTTAAAATTAAAATCCGTAGGAATCAAAATGCACACGTCTAAAAATTACAAATTCACACGCTCTATTTGTTCTGTCAGTGTTGATTAGCTGCTAGAGTATCTCCAAAAAGTAAATGGATTGTTTTCCGAATTCCAGCTAAAAAACTTTGATGACTTCCAAAGAAACAAGATATTAGTAAAGCCTTATACATTGATTATATTAATAATCTAGTTTCAGAAACAGCTGCTTAGGTAGCATTTGCCATTGGAAATCAAACATGCACAACTGAAATACTGAAGTGTGTTCATATACATGTCAGGCATATGATAAATTATAAAGGTATTGTAATTTTTTATTGAGAGAGCAAAGTTGTAGCAGGAATGTTGAAGTGACAGCCTTTGGAAATATCATAATTGAATGACACACAAATATTATGATTAATTGAAAGGATGCTAACTTAGGTCACTGATGATTGCTTGAGAAAATGCATTGTAATGTTAAGTATGGGAACTTAGTACATTTAGTACATAATTCACACAATGAATAGGAAAAAACTGACAAATGCATTTTTTGTATTGCTTAATACAGACAATCTTAAAGGAACATAAAATAATCATAACATAAAAATCATGGTGTAAACAAAACAAGTCTAAAACCAATACTTTGTAGTTTGTTTTTGTTTTGTTTTTTTACATTTTTTAAGGCTCATACTGATCTAGGCTTTGTTTGCATTATCTACTGTGAGCACCCATTTAAGCCAAAGAAAATGCTGTTTAGAGTTTATCTTCCATGTGATATTAGCTTCCCTCTGGTATACTGCTCAAAATAAAACTACTCACATATGCAAAAGTGCAGTCCACCATCATGCAAAATATATGTTTTTATTATTGTGATAATTTCACTGTATTAGAATAAACAGTTTGTTGCAGTTTTTTGCTAATAGGCAACTTATTATTTTATGATTGATTTATCAATGTTTAAACAATAAAATTTCACCACCATCATTTTGCATTTGTGCAATCCATGTGCTGAAACAGCAATAACAGCTTGGTAATTGTGTTTTTGTATTAATTTTCTACATTTCCGTGACATACTTGCTGCGTAGAAGTTCAAATGTGTTTATCTGTTTAATATGGCTAATTTCATGGCAAAGAGTATGTGGTAGTATGCAATGGAAATGGAAAACATTTTGTGTGAGCGACAGGGCCTTACCTTGAGTTTCCATTTTTTTAGGTTACAAGGTAGCATTAGGTTATCTGGTTACAGAGTATCTGGCTGATCAGGGGGCTTTGGTACTGGGGAGTGTCCTTCACCAAGAGTATCCCGGTTTCACCATGTCTTTCCTGACAAAGTAACAGACCATCTCTATAATGTCTGGTGGTTACTTTTTGGGGGAGGAAAGGTAGGTACAGTCAGGGTTTTGATTATGAGTTAAGCAAATGTATACAATTGTATACATAGACTATACAAATGCATAAAGTTTAGTAGCAAAACAACTCGGATGTTAAATGCAGAGAAGGCTTTGTTAAAACAAATGCTATACAGTGATTACCAAGAAGCAAAGTATCAACACTGTTGATGACATAGGTGTTCACATGAGAAGGTGTAAGTCACAGAAGTTAATGTAATTAAGATATAAGTGGCAATAATGAGACTTCTAGATTCAAAATAATACACCAGGACTGGCCACCTGGCCCACAAAAAGCGTATGACAGAATGCTGTTCCTCTTTGGTGTAATTTATAAGTTTTGCAGCCATCTTCACCCCAGGATGAAAACTCTTGTACTAAACTGCTAGGCCGACTTGCCAGACAGAACTAGTCACTAAGACACAACCAATTGCTACTCCTCCCGCCTTCACCGTTTCGAACGAAAATATAAAAGTGTGGAAACTTTTCGAACGTCCCTTATATGTATACAGTGGATATCAAAAGTCTACACAACCCTGTTAAAATGCCAGGTTCTTGTGATGTTAAAGAATGCGACAAAAATAAATCATGTCAGGACTTTTTCCACGTGAACAATTCAATTGCAAAACAAACTAAAATCTTTGAGGGAGGGGGTAAAAACTCACAATAACCTGGTTGCATAAGTCTGCTCACCCTCTTATAACTGGGGCTGTGTCTGTGTTAACCAATCACATTCAAACTCATGTTAAATAGAAGTCATTACACGCCTGTCATCATTTAAAGTGACTCTGATTTATCCCAAATAAAGTTCAGCTGTAGGATAGTAGGATTTCCCTGACATTTGCTTAGTTGCATCTCAGAGCAAAAGCCATGGTCCGCAGAGAACTTCCAAAGCATCAGAGGGGTCTCATTGTTGAAAGACATCAGTGAGGAGAAGGGTACAAAAGAATTTCCAAAGCATTAGATATATCATGGAACACAGTGAAGACAGTCATCATCAAGTGGAGAAAATATAGCACAAAAGAGACATTACCAAGAACTGGACGTCCCTCCAAAATTGATGAAAAGATAAGAAGAAAACTGGTGTAGACTTTTTATATTCACTGTGTATATATATATATATATGTAACCCTTGCGGTCTAAAGTGCTCTCAATGCCAAAAAAGAAAAAAGATAGCAAAAAGCAGATAGCAAACTCCAGAACACAAAAATGCCTGGACTTCCACAGAACACAACAGTGGTGGATGATCGTAGGATCCTTTCCATGGTAAAGAAAAACCTATTCACAACATCCAGTCAAGTTAAGAACACTCTCCAGGAGGTAGGCATATGATTATCCAAGTCTATCATAAAGAGAAGACTTTACAAGAGCAAATACAGAGGGTTCACCACAAGATGCAAACCATTCATAAGCCACAATAATAGAAAAGCCAGAATAGACTTTGTCAAAAAAACATCTAAAAAAAGGTAACCCATTTCTTGAACAGCATTCTTTGGACAGATGAAACTGCGAACTGTACCAGCATGATGGGAAGAAAAACATATGGAGAAGGCTTGGAACAGTTCATTATCCAAAGCATACCACATCATTTGTAGAACACTGTGGATGCAGTGTGATGGCATGGGCATGCATGGCTTTCAATGGTACTGGGTAACTTGTATTAATTGATGATGTGACAGAAGACAGAAGCAGCTGGATAAATGCTGAAGTGTGTAGGGGTATGTTGTATGCTCAGATTCAGCCTACGTCAGCAAAGTTAATTAGACGACACCTTACAGATGAACAATGACCCAAAACATACTGCGAAAGCAACCCGGGAGTTTTTTTAAGCAAAGAAGTAGAATATTCCGCAATGGTCAAGTCATTCACCTGATCTCAATCCGATCTAACATGCATTTCACTTGTTGTAGACAAAACTAAAGGCAGAAATGACCTACAAACAACGACTAAAGACAGCTGTAGTAAAGGCCTGGCAAAGTGTCACAAAGTGTCACAAAGTCCGTTCCAGACTTCATGCAGCAAAGGATTCTCGAGAGAGTATAATAATTAACATTTTATTTATGATTGTGTTGATTTGTCCAATTACATTTGAGCCCCTGAAATAATGGGACTGCAATTCTTAAATGTTTCATACCATATTTTTGTTCAGCCCTTAAATTAAAGCTGAAAGTCTGCACTTCGATTGCGTCTTGGCTGTTTCATTTTAAATCCATTGTGGTGGCATACATAGCCAAAATTATGAGAAATGTGTCAGTGTCCATACATTTCCTGACCAGGTATGTGTATAGATATACATATATATAGATATATCTATATATCTATATATCTATATATATATATATAATGTATATAGATATATATATATAATGTATGTGCTGCTGTTTCTTTGGTTCAGTAATGTGTAATGAATTCCTTGTTTAAATCAGAGATTATTACATTATTATACAATGAACATTAGAGAGTTTAATCAATTTAACTCACACATTGAGTATGTGATTTCATGCATTAGATGTTTTAGGAACCATACAAACTAATGCTCCTTTATGAATATACACCTATATTTAAACCCAATTTCAGCAATTTCCATGTTCTAGAATGCTATTTGTTCAATAATAGTCATCAGGTGGAAAGCCTGGTGTTTGGGTTTTTTTTAAAATAATTTAAATCTTGCATTACTATTCCAAAAAGTATTGAAGTGTTGGTTTTCAGCCTAATAATAACATAATACATATTACAACAGAAGAAAGTTAGAAAAATATCCATATACCAATTACATTTTATATTTGCTGATTCTTTCTGCTTTTTTATACTAGTTGCTTCTACTGGAAGAGGCTTTTAAGCATCATAGTAAATTGAGTTGAAATCATAGAGCTAATAAGCTTTCTCTTTGTTAGACCGTGGATTGAATTTTTCTATTGCGTTTTTCAAATCTTGATTTGACGTATACAATGTTCTCACTTTTCTGTTCTGTATAGGAACTAATTCCGTATTTTTTCATAAAATACAATACCTGTGACTTTTGTATTATGAAAAAGGTTATGGCGGTCCACTACATTAACCAGGATTCTGTCATAATGTAGTTTTTCCATGTAAGTTTGGTAGATTAAACTCGCATAACTAAAAATTCATACTGAATGATGGAAGGTGAAGAGAGGTTGTGATTTATTATAGCATGCATTCAATTAAATACTGCTATGTCTGCTATTGTCCTAAGTTGGGCCAAACATTTCTGTACCAATGAAATATTTTCACTTGGATGCAAAAGTAACAATTTTTTCTTTTTTGGCAACATTAAAGACTGGTAGAATACATGAAGATGTATTAGTGGAAAGTAGATAGCAAAAAACTAATAATAATATAAATAAGTATTTATAAAGATGTGTTATGTGTGAACATTTTACCTAGATACAGTTCATACAATATTTTGTATTTCTATTCTGTTCTGATTACTGATCCACCATCAGAATTTAGTGCTTCTCTCACCAATAAATCAGGTTTAGATGCAATCCATTGTGATTTAGAGAAGCAAATGTCACAAAATATTCATTCATTATTTAGTCACAGGCAATTGCGTTACTGCTGCTGTAGAATGCTCATGAAACATAAGAAATATGGCTGTAGATCAATTAAAATAAATTCTCTATCAGTTCTTTTCTCATTGGATGTATTCCAGCAATGTCTTGGTGCAAACACCCCAGTGTTTTTATATCCTTTGTTATCATATCCTTTGTTTTTGTAAGCTACAGATGGCACATTTCAATATTGTGTAATGTGTTTCCATGTACAATTTATACTAAATGACTTAGTTTTTAAGGTCATTTGCAAAAGTAGAGTTCAGATAAAGTACAGGAATGTTATTTCTTTATGAATTTATGATCTAAAATCTACTTATTTGAGTACTTATGATTTTAAAAGTCAGAAATAGAGTGACATGCTTCAATTAATCAAATAACAGATTATTCTTTTGATCAGTGCATCAGATTTTAGATAACCCCCATCAGGTTTGGTCTGGCCATGTAGCAAACCAAGCAAATGCATGGTGGGCTGCTGGCCATTGGCGCCTCATAGTCACCCGATCTGCAGCGTGCGGCTAATGGCTGGATACGTTTAGCTGCACACAAAGTGAGCTTAAAACATAGTATGCGACTGCAAATATCCAGCTGTTGGTCGCACCTGGGCCATCAGATGGCCGATGTACTTAAAGTGCCAGGGCCCCCTCATAATTGCCAGTCTAGGCCTGACACTCAAAATGCTTGGGTAGCCACTCTACTTTTAGGATAACTATCACTGAAACCCCTGTTCTCCATGGGAGAGCTTTTTCCTAGGTTCTTCTGACCTGTAATCTAGCCAGTGCTCCAGGCAAATATAAATAAGAATAAGCTGGGGATGGTGTTAGACCAGCTGAAGAAAATCGCCAAGCAACTCCAAAGACTCAGGGTTATATTTCAGTCCAAGAGTCTCCATTCAGCGCTGCCAAATGAGTTGAGGGCTTTGGCTGTGGCTTGCAGAGCGTTTTTGTGAAACACTGTGCATAACTGCACAGCCTTTCCTATTTCCATGTACAAGCATGGTATGGGCAAGATGTGGCTGAATTCATCCCTGATGATCTTTACTTACAGAGTTTCTGTCTAAAGTGATTCTTAGCTTTAACAAAAATATGGTTCGGTGATACATTCTCAGTTTAATTCAGTGATCCATGAAAAAATGAACATGTGTTCCTAAGGTTGCCCCCTAGTCTGTAGAGTTAAAAATACAATGAAGTTATTTTATGGTACTAAACAATCTGAGATACATCAATGAGTCCCCCCCCCTGTTTTCTCTGTGTGTGAGTTGAATATATATTAATACATTCTTCCTTCCTCAGTTGCAACGCTAAATGCTTGTATGATTTTATCATAAAACAAGATTTTTGGAGATGTGCTAAACAAGAATATAGTGTATTCTCCATCTGGTTCTGTTTCAAATTACATGTTTGTCATATGAAAATCAAATTCATATCTTATTAGCATATTCATATTTATTAGCATATCTCTGCTAATAAAACAATAAAAGTTGCTAAATAGATTCAAATATTTGTCCTGAGTTTATATATATATATCTTTTTTGCACTTATGCGTTATAGGGCAATAAGTAGTGTTTTGCTATTTCAAAACCTTTTTTTTCAAATCTGGTAATCCTGCCCCCATGTGCATCAAACTATACAGTTTTTCAAGCTAGACACCTGATGGATATTTCCAATGTTAGTATCTTAACTCCTAAGATGCTGGGATTTTTGGGAAGATATGGCACTTTTTTAGCACTTGTTCATTTATTTTTATATTTTTTTTAAATGGGCTGAATAGATCTGCCTTCACATTCTATGTAACTGAATCCTTCCCTTGGTGGTGACATCACTGGTTAATTATGTTTATATATAACAATATTTTTATATAATTTATTTAGATTAGAAAGCTGGGCTACATTGTCTTGTGTGGTTGGATGGTCTAGAGGGACCCTCTTGGGAACTTGTTTACTTTTTCTTGGGTGTCTACATTTTGCATAAATCTCTTGCTCTGGTGCTTGTGGCAGCTCTCCGGGTGGGTTTTCAGTGCTGCTGAGTGCTTCGCTATTGAGGCATTTCAGCAACACAATTTAAGTTTAGGAGGCAGTTTATATCACCGCCTAAACTCTGTTAAATCAGGAGTGCATTTATGGCAGTTGTGGAAGCCCAGAGAGGGGCCACACAGAGTCCCTGGAACACTTTTTGATGTTGATGCTGAAAGCCTCACTATTGAAGAAAGCGTGCTTCATTAATGCAGTTGAAATGTATTCTGCTATGAATAAAATGTGCGCAGATAGAGGGTCCTACATTGGACCCCTGACTAAGGCTTAAAAAATTGTAACCTACACCCTCATAATACCCAAATGGATTTTACAATTGTACGTAAACTAGTAAACTAGTAAACTAGTAAATACTAAATATCATCTTCTAATAATCTGGAAATTGTTATGGCAATCATAATGTGAAATAGACAATGAACCAGCTGTAAATCCAGTGGAAATGTAAACTAAGGGGGAAAAACCAACAAAAAACTTCTGTCATTTTAATTGAATATGAACCACCGCTTGACAAATTTATTCAAATACTCTTTAAAGGTAGCATTACCTAGAACAGTACCAACTGCATCCCCATTGATCAATTATAACAGAACAAGAAAGGAAATACCAGTAGTTATTTCAAACACTGTGGCTGTCACTGTAAATTATTATGATTTTTTTCCTTACATTATATCAATTGAAAGAATGACTTCTGCATTTACCAGCTCTTTCAATAACAAGAAAATTATTGCAATCAAACATAAAAAAGATTAAAAAGGTTTCTTTGACATCCTTGTGATCTACAAGATGCTTATTCAGTCAAACAATTCTTTCTACATTAATTATAATTTGGATGTACATTTGCCAAGTTTTATTTCTACTTTTAATTTACAGATTCAGTCATGTATTCTTTAGTGACATTTTGCCTCGGGCACATTTCTTTCCCTTGGTCCATTAATAGCTAGCTTTGCATATTGCTGGTGAAGTTGTTTTTTTATGATCTGTTTTATAATGTTTATATAGAAATAAATTTAACCTACTCACCCAGCTGTAATTCACACATAAAGCTTTCAAAATAAGTGAACATGCAAAAACAAGCATCATACTTGGGCTGAAACTGATAATTGAATATTTTTTCCTTTTTAAATGTTTTATTATGAATGGATCACTAATCTGATCAGTAAAAACCTTGCTGAATTGATGCGTCAAATGCTAGCACCGGCTGTCTTTCATTTCATCAGATGTTGTTGCTTTCCTTTTTAGAAATAAAGGATTCTACTATTTATCTTACTACTGAGAAAAGCATGTGAGAAACACACATCTAAAGATTTCTGTTACCAACATAAAACAAATACAATCGAAACCAATGAATTCACAATTTGCAAATGTGTGTCTTATAGACATAAATGTTTGTCAGATCACTGAGTTGTGAGAAAGTCTAGAGCAGCAGGCTCAGGAGGGCCATAGCCCCTGTGCCACCAAACCAAAGGGCCAGTAAACCAAGTAATGCATTAAGTATTTTAAATAATTTGTGAACAGTACCAACTATTTGGAATTAAAAAAGGGGATACTCTGTCATGACTGGGCTAGAAAATGTAAGGCAGTAGATTTAGACACCCAGAAGCAGACAGTCCTCCAAACACTAAAAGGTTAATAATCAGTCCAGAGAGTCAAGGCAGGCAGCGCAGGATTTTTTTTAGGTTGGGATGTCTGCTATGTCTGTGTCATCCAGTGTCCTTAGTGTTAAAATGGTTGATCACCTTTATTTCAAATGCTTTTCTGGCTTGTATGTTTTCAAAGTATTCTCTCAGTACTTTTATCCTAAGTTCCTCAAAGAAAGTATCCCTCTGGGTGAAGTGGTGGCCGACAGGGCTGCTGTTATTATTGTCGTTGTGTCTGTTAATGGAGTAGGTTCATGCTTAGGTTCGGTTTCTGTCCGGTTTCTGCAAACAACCTATACATTTGTTGCACTCAAGCCACACACACACATTTCACTAACTACTGGGAATACAGTTAAATGTATATGTAGAAAAAGTAGATCATATAGTAGATAGTAGAACATATATAATCAAATTTTTATTTTTATTATAATGCATCCACTTTAGAAGTACACCAATATATTTTTAGAATTCCAGCACATAATGAACCCACCTGCAGATCTTTAGCTGGATAACTGGTGGAATATTAAGTCCCTTGAAACCAACACACATCATTAAAATAAAGCTTAACTGCCGCAAAAATATGTGCACAGAATACACCGTAAAACTCTGAAAAGATTTGAAGTTATTATTTATTTATTAACATAACCTCTTTCTTTGGTGGTATTCAATTGTTTCTAACATCAGAATGAAAAAAAACAATGTTCTCAGCTATTACAAATGAACAACATTTGCATGGCAGAAAATAAATCTATAAACTTATGTTATTTTTCACTGGTTGTTTACTGATTCAAATTAATTTTACTGATATACTGATACGTTTGCCAGATGGAATGTAATATGTACCAGCATTGCTATACAATACAGAATAGTGTTAGTAACAGAAAGGGTGCATGAAATCAAAATAAATATAATGAATTAATTATTAAAATCCACAATTTAAACATGTGCCAACATTACAGGGATTATTTTTAAAACTCTTCTTTTACTGTATTAAAATAATTTTATTTATTTTTTTGCTTTCCCCTTTATATAAGGGATGCTTTCCAGAGACGTGTCTAAAGGTGTCATGTGAAGTAAATGGTTTGTTTATTTGTTGTATAACCTAACCTTTTTTCTTTGCTGACATTCAATTGTTTCTGACATCAGAGTAAACAAACAATGTTTTCAACTGTTACAAATGGAACATATTTACGTGGTAGAAAATAATCCTACGGAGTTATACTATTTTTTACTGGTTGTTTACTGACACAAATTCATCTAAACTTTTTTCTCCAAATAGGATAGTGTGAAATTCTTATCGGTTTATAGTCCTTTTCACGTCTTTCTTGAACAGCGTGCCTTCTAAATATGCAATATTTTTAGTTTTGTCTTTTTTTTTCTCTTTAATGAGTGATAATGCAATGTTGCACACAAATACATTGGCAATTGAGTGTAGTTAGCATCAGACAGATTTCTAAGGATGAATAGAATGTAACTTGGTGTGCATAACACTCACTGAATTGGGTGCCAGTGTGACTGCATCTTTGACTTAACTGATTATGTTTCTGGTGCCGGGCATAACATTAGGCAGGGTAGTTTTAAAAGTCCTCCCCTCTCATTGTATTTGTTGCATTGTGGATCTGAAAGCCTGTGTGCATTTGTGAAATTCTAACTCCATTATGTGCAGTTATATTACATTACTTTGCTCATGCCTAGTAATAATTAATTTAAAAATGTCATTAGCAGCAAATGTTAATAGTGCCAGCATCCACTTGTGCACCATAAAGTATCAAAGTCCTTATAGAACTTCCTGGAACATGGGGGCATCTATGGTATACCCCTAACTGGTGCTGTATGAAATGTGGCCCACCCTATGGAAATATTATCAACTAGTGACAAGAGATTTCTGCTAAGGTGTACTGTAATCTATAGGAATTTTTCAAACTCAGTAACTGCAAACTTTTGCCTTTAATGTAATGCTACACGTTTAAAGCAGCCACAGTTATTCTAGTATTCCCCCAAATTTTAACATGGCAACTTTCACTTTACAAGTCACAAAGCTGCATTATTGTGGCATGTAGATGGTGATCTGGTTGTTGATAGTACCTCACTATTTCTGTGTAGTGATACAATTTTAAGCAATATCGACGGAGCAACATCTTAACTAGATCCCGTTTGCCATTTGTGGGCCACAACAATTGCTACTCATTGTTTGAGCAGATGAAATTATGTAAAACGTGATCATAGCAAGTAACACACATTAGTATCCATACAAACCACAGTAACAGAACACTTGAAGTAAGCACTAAATGTTACGTTTTCCAAATATAATAGATTCAAGGTCTTTATGAGCAGAAGCTAATAGGCTGCTAGATGGTATTTTAAGAACGTAATCGGTTGTGCAGTAAGCAATGCATGAAATGCTGACAGTGTTTAAAAAGAATACAGTTCAGGTGTTCAGAGAAATATAGTCATTGCAAATAAATTCTCAAATAGAAACTAGACTACAACCTCTAGAAAATGTACCTGAAATACCTGCCCTTATTTCATTCAATTGGGTTCTTACAAAATTAAAACGTTTGCCAGATGAAATGTAATAAGCACCAGCATTTATATGCAATACAAAATACTTATATATTATAATATATATATATATATAATATATATAATAATATATATATATATAAACCCTTGTTTAACTATAATAGAAGCATTTCTTTTTTTGCTTTCTCCCTTGAAATATGAGTTATTTGCCAAACAAACAGTACTTATAGAAAAGGTGAGCCAATGGTGGAGCCTAATGGTCTATAGAATTTATTAGCAATAAATTATATAGCTCCTTTGACTCCAATGTGTTTAATATAAAGCTCAATTGCATATGTCAAGTAACATGTCAAGTAACGTGTTTTAATCTTTTCAGCCATTAGGCTCCACCATTGGCTCAACTTTTCTTTAAGTACTGTTTGTTCTTATTAATTTTTCTTTTGTATAACTACAATAAATACATACAATGTCATTTATTAAATGCGCATGACAATCATTATTTGAGCTCAGAGCAAATCATTCTGCATCAATAGTTCCTCATATGCAAAAAAAAAGTAAAAAAAATACCTAAAAGCAAATGTTTCATACTTTTATATGAAAGACACCCCACCCTTATTGGCATAACACTGTTACTCTTTCATCATGGATTCTTTTCAGATCATGATATCCCTTACTGGGTTCAAACAAGAGATGAGTACACATCAAAGATTCAAGTATAATGATGGATTCTGTGAGCATAATACCAATTGCATTGTATAAAATTATAATTCAATCGAGGAAACATTTCTTTGGGTCTGATACGCACTACTAAAGTCAATCAGCAATAGCTGGAATTATATAGGCAACTAACACAATATGAGTAATACACTTTTATAAAATGTAGTAAGCATATATTTTAAATAATATTGATTAGATGACCGCTTTTCTGTTATTCTATAGAATGGTGAGGAATACTGAAGTGACGACTTCAAGTCTTTATTTAGGAAAATCCCTTATCTTTATCCTTAGTGAAGGCAAAATCGGTACAAACATATATGTATATAGTTTTTTCAAATAAGGTTTAGCAAGGTATCGTAGAGTAGTATTTTTCTTTTTTTCTGGATGGATGTAATGTGTATAGAACTATATTGCGGAGTGCGGCCCGTTGTGGGGGAGTTGGAAAAATATGTTGTGACATGCTTACACTGAGGTTACTGCTTCTCCCACTTTTACATGGTTAGTCCCACAGAAGCAAGGATGAGTATGAAAATTACAATCTGTCTGCTGACATCACACCCCAAATCGGTCAAAACTGAAATGTGGGAAGCAGGTTCTTAGACAAGAGTTTCACTGGGGTGACAAGTGCTACTTTGCAGAAATCTACAGATTCTTTTTGGTCACATTGTAAAATATTTTATATTTCATCTGTTATTCAGAAGGCTGCTGTAGGGTCGTGCTTCAGTGCAACAAGATGGAAAACTTTTTTTTTAATTTGCATATTTCATCTGTATATCTTGTGACCCCCCCCCTACTAAGCATTCATTTCTTTTATTTGTTTGTATTTTAAATCATTAAAGAAAAAAGCTTTCTGTCACTTCACAGCTGCTTCAATAAACCCTAAACTGCTAGTAGTTTGTTTTAAATTAGCACTGGCAAATAGTTGGATTTGTCTGATTTTTCAAAACCCTGTGTCGCAAGTCTTTAATTAGGAAAATCCCTTATCTTTTCCCTTAGTGAAAGCAAAATCAGTACAAAAGTTATATGCACATTTCACAGTTTATAGGTAGAATTAACTGTATTACATAAAGAGAAGACCACAAGTGAGCATTCTTCATTTTATATGTCTAATAACTAAAGGAAGAGTTGTCAGTAGAGTTATGTTTCAGCTTCTTGACTTCACTATTCTTTATGAAGAGCCAACCCCCATCAGCTTCTGCTGCAAGAAAAGCTTGACTGGCTGTACTATAAAATATTACATTAGTAATATTTCTTTAGCCATTGACATATGCATAACAAATGGCCAGCTCAGTCTTTTTTGTCCTTAATAATAAATAGTGAAAGAGGGGGCTGAATCCACAACTCTCCTGACACCTTTCGGTTTCATTAATACATCCCAACTTGTTATATCAAAGTGTATTTTGTTGTTTGTTCAAAAGGAAGTATAATTGAACAGTTGGCTGAATTGACTGAATTAAATATTAAGTAGAGTGAGATACCATGGATGCAATTTAAAATGACATAATCCTATACACATTTTGTCTTGGAAATAGCAAAACAATTGGGATTGGGAACAACTGTCCGATACTTATATGTTCTCTTTTTGGGTGGTTGTGCTTGAATGTTTCTTTAACAGTACGCCACACTAAGAATTGAAAGGAGGATCAATTAGTATCTAAATGATGGGTATAAATGAAACTTTGAGGATACAGTTATATATTATTTTTTTAAAACAATAACATTAAAATATTAACACACCTATAATATTCTATATGAAAGTTCTATTATTTAGTTTGTGTTTCTTTGGTCTTAGTGTTTAGTTAATGAGTTATTTTTGTAATGCAGTTCAGTTGGAAGAAAAATATTAATCTTAAATACTGGTAAACCTGTTCCATAAATATACAGTAACTGGATACAATCTTAGCAGTGCCAGTGGCTCTGAAATGCAAGAGTTCTCACTTTCCAGGAACACAAACCTAGATTTCCATAATCTGAATTGTAAGGATTTGCTTTAATCCTAATACTTGATCCCAAAATATTATTATTTTTATGTATGGGTGCGTATGGAAAGATATTTTATTAGAAGGGATTTTGAACTTTATACATATTGTTTATACATAAACATAAAAAGTTCCAGCTACACAAGAGGAGATATAGTATCACCTTTGTGAAATTCTAATTTGCAGTAAGTATCTGCTTTGTTACTTAATGTTTCTCACTCTTACAAAACAGAAATAACATTAGAGTATTCCCCTGACCTATTTGGTTGTGAATTATGTTCCAGATACATTTCATATGATATAGTAGCCTGCATGTTCCTTCAAATGTGTGAATCTAAAATTACTAAAGAGCAATAGTTGTGCTTTAGGACCTAATTGTTCCCAAATGTACCAGCCTAGCCACCTGTAGCTCCTTTAGCACGTATTTTTGTTTTGGACAGTTCTGTTTGGGGATAAACCTATAATCAAAGGTATCTCCATCACCACATTTCAGACAGCAAAAGATTATGTTCCCTTTACCGTTGCTCCATAATATCAATATCATCAGTTAGGTTAGGATTTTTACCCATCCTTACCTTGAGTGACAAAAACTGTAATAGGTCATCTTAAATCAGTACCTCGTATTCTCCTCCAGTTTCTGATGCATCTTTTTATGATGCTGGTTCCATTTATAATGCTTGTGAGTTTTGAGGGCATCCAAATCTACAGGCTAGTGGTTGTGACGCTTGGTTTAGGATCATCCAACAAGCACATACTGCTGATCTATAGGAACATATGTTTAATTTTCTATAGCTAACTACTGATTAGGCTTAACAGATAACAGTTTTATCTGACAAATGAGTTACACCGAAACTTACACATTTTCCAACCTTGTTTACAAGCATCTTAGGCTGTGTGTATTAATAATAAAAACTAGGTGAGCAAAAACAATTCAAATTTTAATTACGTTTTTGGAGCATTTGTTTTCGAATAATGAATTTCCGTTTCTCACATTTTGGTTCAGACAAAATTCTGTGCAATATTTTCAAGGGTGGACACCCCTGCCACTTTCCTGAACCATACCACTGAGTGCCAATTTCCTTCAAGCAGAAGCATCATAGGGCAGCATTATGTTTAAGATGTGCTGAGGCTGATGTGTCTCTGTTCTATAGAGTGGGGGAAACTTGCAGTAAGACAAATGACTCTAATTATATCCAATTAAATTGATTAAACAAGTAAAACATTAGTTAAAATTATGTTTGTATGAATCTGAATGCACACATAATAGAATAGAAAAATAGACTTTGTCCACGAACAATATGGCTGGGACCATGTTCCTGAGGATGATCACACAAATCACAAGGCAGCGCGCCAATGGCATAACATATTATGCCATATTCTAAACATGACAGTGGGTTACATTTGTGTGAAAGGTTTCCAAATTCCCCACACTAAAAATGCTATGCCTTGCCCTCTTTTTATGACATTCTGTAGTTCTCTTGATAGTGGTCTCTTCTTCTTGCTCTCTTTCTATCGCCTGTTGCCATGACCTGCCATAACTTGTATTTCATTTTCAAACAATTCATAAGCCATCCACTTTCCTTATCTATCTCCACATAGGCAATCATGTTTCCCCCTGTAGTTTCTGTCAAATTGCAAAATGTAATAGTATAATACAATGTTAACATTCTGTACCAAAAAATTACTCGTATTCACATACTCAATCTTTAATAGCAGCATTGTGCAGTTTATAATATTTCAGCTGTTTTACTATTGTAAAATAGTATTACTGATATGCATCTGATTTTTTTAAGTGTGGATGGGCTGTATATAGGGCTCTGATAGACCTGTCAAATAAACACAATTAATGGCATGCGGTGAGCAGAAGTTTGGACCATAAATCTAATCCAGCAAACCTACAGAAGGACATGAGGATAAGCATTGTAAGAAATAATGCGGTTTAAGAAAATAATTTCAAGCTTGACACTTTTTATTAGGGTGCTGTGGTCGAAATCGCCACACAATTTATATTTTAATTTAGGTACCTATAAAATAAATAGGAGGACTAATGTTATTCAGTAGGTGCAGGCGAATGCAAGAAATACAGGATGGTGAGACTGACTTTACCAAAAAGTATTTCAAGGAATTGATTAATATAAATTGCCTAAAGTCATATGATGCTTGTTCCAGGATGTATAAACCAGGGTCAGACTGGGATGTGTAAGTGTCCCTTGGATAGTGCAAATAACTGCTGCATCTAAAATTGAGATGTATTCACTAAGGGAGACTTTGTACCTTTATTAATTATAAAGGTCCAATACTATAATACAATACCACAATTTTTTCTGTGTGAGCTAATGCTGTATAATGCATACCTCAATGGGTGAAAAGACCTTCAAGAAATCATTCTGCTTTAACTATACATTATACAGGACTAGCCACGTTCTGCCTGTAGCAGAAGCTCATGGGGCTGGACTTTCATAAACAATAGTAAAGTAAATAACTTGAAACACAACTTTTTAGCTAAGTCTACTGTTAACTCTCCCTTAAGTGAATAAACACCTATGCCTCCAGAGATAGATTGTGAATTAGTAAAGGGAACTATAAGTATTGAGTAATGACAAAAATGTGTCATCTAGTGCTTGTAAGGACACATTTTTGTTAAATAAGGTTTGATTCTTTTGTACAATAATAGTTACTAGCAAGGACTTTATTATGGCCAGGGTTTTTAAAAAATAAATAAATGGTGAAACAAGTAGAGGAAGTATTCCTTAACTTACAAAAATGTCTAGTTTGTGCATTTACTGCATGATAATAATCATTAGGGTACAATATGAAAGCTAAATAATAAAAATCTACCTTGGAAATAATAAATACTATTTTGTGCATAAAAAAAAAACTTTAAATAAAAATGCTCATCTACAAAAACAAAAAAGGTTTAAGGGCGCTTATTAGTTGCTGCTGTTTGTTACAATGACTCCCTTGAAGGATATATTATTTTATAGCATTGTAATTCTGCCTTCAGAATACCTTAGTTATGCAAAGGTAGCACTACAGTTCTCACATTCCATGAAAATAAAATCATGCATCCATATGGTCCCTTACCAGCTACTAAACAGTAATGTAACAGAGACATAGACGAGGCTCTGACATACAGAAGGACATGTATCAAAGGTTAGTCTTAAAACATACAGTATATATATACACATTACATGAACAGTACATATTCCGGTGAGGTACAATTCACTTTTTTTTTGCTTCTTAAGATGAAGGTCAAGAAGAGTCCTGCCCTCAATTAAAAAGGATATTACCGATGATGAGACGACTAGATGGGTCAAACTGTGTTTCTATGATGAATAGCTCAAAAAGTAATTTTGTTACAGTCAAGTATAGTAAGTATGTAAATTTCGCAAAGTGTTTTATCACCATGGAGACCATTGAAATATTTGTGATAATTAGACCAATTTATTGGTTTGTAAATAAGACCAAGAAGAAAAATAATTTCACCCTTTTATATAGTTAATTACCATGTTTTAATTTGGAAAACAATAAAATAAATAAATACAAATCCTGATAGTATCCTGTGATAGGTATTGTTTTTTTCATACTCCACTATACCTCCTGTATTGATATTTTTTACAAAATGATTGATTGGGAATTTGTAAGGAACCATGTTCTTTGTTCTGAAATTGTCATTACTAATATTTTATATATTACTAATATTGTCTATTGTTTGTGTGGTTTCTCTTTTCAAAATTACATTTCACACTTAACTTGAAATGTGGAAGCCTCCCAAAATATAATTCTTATTTTTTAAAAGTCACGCATTACTGAAGATATTTAACTGTGCAATTATATTAGGCATAAGCAATATATCCTGAAAAGAACAGCAATAAACACTTTGAAGACAGGTGTGATTTATTTGCTGAATGTTTGCACATCAATATGGCTTCAACACAAGGATCATTTATCAAGATAAATCTGCTTCATTTTGGCAAACTCCTGGAAAAATGCTGAAATACATCTGTAAAAACAATATTTTGATACATTTAGATCATTATGTACTAGCGGCAAATGTGAAAATTGTTATTTCAGCTTTTAACATTTGACACATTATTCAGAAAAGATTGGTACCTGAATGGACTTAGAGGAACCTAAGATAATACACCTGCAATATGAATGTTTGGCTATATGGAATTAGGCTTCTACGAAAATTAGTCACTGTGAGTGGTGTGTAAAAAATGGAAAACAGAAAAGCACTGAATAATAACGGTTACTGTACGTTAAAAAACACTGTAGAGCACATTTACATATATAATGATCATGTGATTCTAGTATTAAGGTTAAGTAATCTTGTGAAGTTATAATAGTAGTTGAGATGCTTGACGCAATTGTTTATGGGAAACTTAAAATCGATGATAGATAATTGACTAGCCCTTTTCAGAGGCAGCCTACCTACACATAATAAGACCACCCTGCTGTGTCCTCAGTCCCTTTAAACAGTGTATGTCTGAGGAACACATGTGAACTGGATCACACAATAGAATAGTATTGATATTATCCATATGTATCATCCATCTCTCAATCAAGAGTCAACTTTATCAAATAGTAACATTCTGACACGCTGCCACTCTGTCGCCCCCCCCCCAAGAAATGCTGCCACTCTGCCCCCAAGATGTGCCCCCTCACCCCAAGACTTACCAAAGCAGACTCCCGGTGTCTTGTGGGGCCGGAGGTGGACAGCTACGCAATACGGCAAGGAAGGGATTGTTAAAGCGCATTGCGCTTGTAAACGAGTGTAAACGACCTCCGCTGCCGGGACGTCTGCATGATGTGCTTTAACAATATCCCTTGCCAGTACTTCCCATATTGTTAAAGCACATCGAGCAGACGTGCCGGCAGCGGACGTTGTTTACGCGCGTCGCCTCAGCCGGTAAACGTCTGCGCGATGCGCTTAGACAATCTCCCGTGCCGGCACTTCCCCCGTGGAAAGTGCTGGCAGGGGAGGCTGTCTCATCACATCGGAGAGTAGGATGCAGGTCCTCTGCAGGGCTGCGGGGCATCTATATCCTAACCCTGCTGCCTGCCCGGCCGGAACTGCATGTCCCGGGTGTCGGGCGATAGGAATTGCGCACTCCTGCGCTAGACCCCGAATATAGGCCGCACCCACACTTTAAAGACTTAAAGTGGGGGGAAAAAGTGCGGCCTATATTCGGGCAAATACGGTATATATATCTATAGCTGGCTTGCAATAAATTTTTGATGATACCTTTAAATCTTAGACAGAGGGCCTTCATTCAACAGCTATTGTTGGAAATCATTATTATAACAATAACCCTGAAATTTTGTATGTTGCAAGAAAGGCACAGTACAAAATTAATTCTATGAATTCTTCTTTATTCCCACCTGAGAGATCTAAATTTGTGATCCTAAAAATAGACTTTACTTGGCCTTCATTTGCCTAAAAAGTACCTCTAATGAATTCTTCATGCCACTCTACAGAATTCCTGAATTTTTATTCTATTCTAATCACAGCCAAGATTATAATTTTCAGCGGATGATTTGTGGCACTTTTTTGATTTGTTGTATAAAAGATGAATGTGTTTCCATTTTTACAAATGTATCTTTTTTTCTATTAAAAAAACCCCATTATTAGTACCACCACCTAAATCTTTTAAGTAAATACTTATTCTGATTACAGGGAACTCTCTGGATTTGGCTCTGCTTTCTCAAATCATTTTTTTCTCTGGGCAGGGAAATGGTGTTTCCTAATAAAGGCTGTTTGGGGCTAGCTCAACTCCTAAGCATGCCCCCTTCACAACTATACTGCTCAAGAAGAAGTTGTGGTATGCTAATTTACAATCCACATAAAAAAAAAATTGCTGGAAATTGTTCAAAATACAGACATATTCACCCTATTAACCCTAATTTTTTTTTCAACTATTTAATCCATACCAGGCAGTCCCTTGCACTTACTATATATACATCCTGTACATGGTACATGTTAGTAATGTAGTACCAACAGATCTCACCCTTTAATTATAAAACATGTAACCTGCTTTGGGAAAAAACATAAATATCACACAACTGATTCATAATCTAACCAGCAGGAAATAAAGTATTCTAAGTTCATGTATGGTTTCTAGTAAGATCTAATAAAATCTAATGTAGACAATGCAGGCAAAGCGTGTAGCTGGGAAAGGTGTAAACGCATATAGAGAGACTACCCCATGAACATTGTATATGATGGCTCGAGTGGAAGACATCTGTCTTCCACTTTTAGCACCCTTCTCTGTCCACCCAGCACCTCACTTACCTTCCACCTTCTCTGCCCAAACCCCGGCTACCCATTTTAAGAATGAAAAAAACACATTATCAGTGATTACATCCTCCCCCCACAGTGTTAATCATATGCTACTTCAACCCCTTTCCCTCCTACAAGCCACCCTGAACTGCTTCATTCCAGTCACCCTACTGAGGTTTCTGATGTCCTCTCTTCCTCCCACCTCACCATCTGCCACTTGACCCTGTTCCCTCACATATCCTACCATCTCTTTCTGGCATCCTTACACCAACCCAAAACAATCTCTTTTATTTCCAACCTGCAAGATCAACAACCTCTTTAACCTGTCATATGCAAGATCAGCGACGTTTACTTGGTTCATCCTCATCCAAGCAGTCCCCTCCTACTGTTTCACCCCCCACCTTAACCACCGACTATATTGTAAGCTTACAAGAGCAGGGCCTTCTCCACCTTTTGTACCAACGTGTGTTAATGTGTGTTATGTCATTTTAATGTGTCATTCATTTTCACTACCTCTAATTGTAACAGTGCTGTGGAGGCTTCTGGCTCTATATAAGTAAATGTAATGTAATAAAGGAAATACTTTTTACTTCACAGGTAATGTCCATGAAAAACTACTCTAATTTGTTTTTTAAACCCATATGCTAAAGGCTGCTTTATGTCAAACCGCCACTAAAAGCCTTGCACAAGAAGAGCATAATGTTTAACCTGTTTAGTTCCTGATTTAACAATGAAATATTTAGCAATAATGCAACATCAGTAATGCAAACATGGATTATAATTGTTATTGGTCTATACTACTGCAGACAATAATTTTTCTATGTATACTTTCACATTTTCTTTGTCCTCTTAGAAATTGTTACACAAGAAAGGACACAAGATTGTCATCTATAACTTAAAATAGAATTAAATAAAATGGGCATTATAAAACAAACATGAATTACACAGCTTCCAGTGTTTAGATTGTTATCTTTCTGCTGTGTGTGTCTTTGCTTCAGGAAACCAGGTACAAGAAAAAGGTGAATTTCTAGTGTATTTAAGGGAATTATCAGGTGCATTTATAATTAAATACATTCTATTAATTGTGTCATCACACATGCAAATATAGTTACCTCATCTGATCACAATGTTAGTGTGTGTATGGCTGGATATAAGTATTACCGCATGTTTATATATATATATATATATATATATATATATATATATATATATATATATAATGTCTATACAGAGGCCACAGGAGTTGTATATGTACAGTATATATCAAAATGCAGGCACCACACTTGTTATCCATTACGGACTTGATTAGAAGCTAGCAAGCGAGGCACTTTTTACCTCATGGTTCAGTTTGTCACATATCATGCAATATACAATGTTTTGCAAATTGTTGGTGCTATATACAATTACCAGACTACAAAACGACCAGCGGTTTACCTTTCTCTCTGAATTAACTATAAAAGGGCTAAAAAAGTCTCCTTTTGTTGCCAAGAAAGTTGAAAAACAGGCTGTTAATGATCTTCTTTATTTGGAACCCCATTAGGTTAGGTTTTCTAGACTCCTGACAAGCAGGTCTTTGTGATCTCCTTCCTGTAGATAATGTTTGAAACATTATGTTATTGGTGTCCAGTGCTTTTTATTTGTCTATAATTAAGTTCTCAGTAGAAAGCCACATATTACCTTCTAAGGATACCCTTTCATCTCAAAATCTGCTTTTTAGAACGACAAGAAAAAAATATTACAAAAAGGATGAAAATATAAACTCTGCGATGTCATGATGCATGCAAATAACAAATTGAATACCACAATGCACATAACATAACATGTACATAACATCAGATCGAATAATTTAATACATGCATATGTATAAAAGCAATGGCCATGATATCTTTATTAATTGAATTTAGGAACGCTGAACTAAAATATGGATGTTTAATGCATAAGCAGTTGCAGCATATTTTCAATGATTAGACAAACAGTGCCATAGACGTAGGTGTGGAGCGATCCACTCAGACTTTGAGATAGTTTGAAAGTGAATAACAAATATACACTAATTCATGCAGACCTTATTTGTCTGCATTAAAGTTAATTTTTGATTCAAACCCAGCAGCTTTATACACAATATACAGTGAAAAATGTTCTAGAAATCTCTCTTTCATGATCAAACATTTTCAGCTTTGGAAGCCCTCTGCTGCACAGTCACAATTCATTCAAGCAATGAAAAATAGCAGGCCTTATTTTTATAAAAAAAATATCTTATTAGTAATAATGTATGCTTTCTCAATATGCTAATCAAATATATTCATACTCTCTAATCAAATCATCTGAAACATAGTTTTACTTTTTTGTTTACTTTCCCCTGCAAATTGCTACTATGTATGCATTTGATCTGAATAGGCAAAACAATGCATTGCATAAAAGGCAAAATGCAATCTGACTAATCCTGTCTTTTATAACAGTTTTATTGCATCTTGCTTGCACATCTTCCATATCAACAAATATAAAAAAAAATACATTTCTCATATAAATGCAAATACAAAATGTATCCCCATGTATGTCTAAATAAAACTTGTTTTATTAAAGTTATTCTATTTGTTAAACTTTCACTGAATAATATAGTAACTTGTTAGAATGTATATAAATGCAACACATTGTATGCCTCGTATATTTTAGAGTAACCCGATTTCCCCATTTTTCGTGGCCCATTGATTCAGACTTTTCACTTACCATTTATCTTTGGTAGTCTCGTTTGTAAGAACATGAACTCCTTCAAGTGTTGCCCATTTCTACCAAAGGTCTACCTGAAGCCTGATCTCTGTTGCCAGCATTTAAAACAAACATGGAATCAGGAGGGCAATGATGATTTCATTTGGGGGGAGGGGGGTCAGGGTTGAAGACATGCAATACACAAAATACGTTAATGCGTGCATGTTACTGAGTGTTTTGTTTTTCAAAGTAGGGGATGCATAGACCATGGTCTTACTTCCCTCACCGCCAGGCCAAAATATCCCAGCCATCTGTTACATTCAATGAGAGTAAGGACCCAGATGGCATCCACAGTACTTGCCGTAGCACCCAAATTGCATCAACACACTTCCTTTACCATACAAATGCTTTCAAAACACACTCTCTCTCTTACCTCTCATAATGTTCCCTTATATCCTTATCTCTGCCCTTTCTGTCCATCTCTTCCCTTATATATTATATTTCCTCTTCTTGCTGTATCTCCCCATTTCCCCCACCTCTCTTCTTTCTTATTATCTCTCATCTTCTCACCATCTCTCCCCTCCCCCTTTTCTCATTCTTCCCCTATATCTTTATCTCTCCATTTCCTTACTATCTATACCATATCATCTATATATGATGATCTCCCCTTTCTCCCCATATCTTACCTTTCTGAAGTCCTTGGGTGGTAATGAGAGGTCTGTTAATACAGTAACATGTAACATAAAGTAATAAATCACAACCACGTAATATGGATAAGCCAACTTTAAATAATGAAAATGCTGCTAATATACCATTAAATATATTCCTACATTTTTATTCAAAACAAGGAAACACATCAAAATTAATGAAAAACTTTATTCAGGGCATCAAAATATATGATACGGAAATAAAGTAACCTCTAAAACCTCTTGATTATAAAATGCAAATAATATTGAAAGGTAACCTGTTAAAAAAAGAGAAAATCAAATGTATTCCTAAAATATGTAGCTAAATATTAAAAAAAAACAAAAGAATATCTCATTTTATACTAGTGGTGATGTGTGGATGAAAAAAAAATCAATTTTGGGGAACAAAGACTGTTAACAAAATGTTTTCCCAATTCAGCCATATTTCCATGTTAAATGCAGATACATACATTCCTTAGACTTTTTAAAATCCCAACAATTTTTATACTGAAAACCGTTTACCATTTTAGAGCCCTTCTGTGAACTCTCTTCAGAATATCAGCATTCTGTACATCTTGAATATTAATGAATGTACACAGTAATCAATGTGAGGGTCTAGAGATCTGCAGGACACATTTTTTCTTTTTGTTTTTGGTCCATCTGTTTTTGTGGCAATTAATTTCATTTCCAGCCCTTTTAGTTCAGGCAAAGATTGCAGGGCATTTTACACTTGGAAAAGTAACTTATTGTCACTCACTGTCATGCCCCTCTCACCCTTACCTGCTCTTCCCAGCTGTCCTCCGTCACTGCATGCCATCCAAAAGCTTGCGATCGCGGGAGTGCGGTAGGCCAAAACCGCGACCTAAAGTTCCAGCAATGCCCAGGGAGGACTTCCAGGTGTTGCCCAAGCATAAACACAATGCAGTACACCTGTAGAGGGTAGGTAACACCTATAATCCCCATTAAGTATCCACCAATGAATGCCACATACAGAACTAATGAACCAGGTGCTATGGATTCACCCCTGCCTGGTGACCAATCCAGTAAGGTGCTTGTTCAGCACAGGGGTGGAGTAGATACCTCCAGCACTATAAAAACCCCTCCAACTGTGAACACTTTACTCCAGTTTTCCTGAACTTTGGTTTCTGTATGTCCATGGACTTCAGTTTCCTGTTCTCCTCTGCTCGTTCTGCTACAGACCCTCGATTGGATTCTTCGTTACTTGACCTTTGGCTGCCCTATTGGACTACCAAGTTTGCCTGTTACCTGACCCTTGCTTGGACTACCGTTTACTCTGATCGCTGCCTGCCCCTGACCTATTGCTTTGTTTACTGACACCTCTTTGGACTATCCTCTGCTCTTACGCTCCCAGCCCAATCCTGACACTCACCCTCATTGACTTTCCCATGCTGTTTCATACTCTCTTACACTCGCACTCACATTATCTTACACTCTCATTCACTCTCTGAATATCTCCCTATCTTCTTTGTCGACCGCTTCTACATACCTGTCTTCGTGCCATGCAGCACCCCTTTTTCTCTTCCATCTTCTTGTTCCTCTGTCATCTTTATTCATCTGATTCTCAGTGAACATGGTCTCTTGGTGAACTTCTGTAAAAGGCTGTAGCCTCCAGGCACACCCTCACCCCGGATTGGCAGAACTGAAGAGAGACTGTCTTCTTGAATAAAAAGCACTGCTTTTTGGGAGTTATTTGGATCATGAACTTGAAGTCTCTCACCGAAAGATGTAAAATATATATTTTCACTCACGTTGCCTTTGTGCTTAACAATATTTATATAATAAAAATAAGCCACTGTGATGTCACAGCCTGACAAAAAAACGGTAATTGGTGCAGAGACGACTGGCAGACCTGAATGAGCTTTTGAGCTTGCCTCTTTGCACCTTTCCATGCTGTCCATAATTTTTAATGATGGGTACATTAGCTAGTATTTAAAGGGACAGTTTAATGTCTCTCAGACACACACTATTCTATAGTATAATGCATATTAAACTTGTGCACAAGGAGCAAAATCATTTTGGACAAATGTTTAATTTCCTTTCCAAATTTCCTAATTTGTTTTCGGGCAACAAATTTAGTTTTCACTAGTGGATTCCTCAGTTATACCCATTTTTAACGTCTTGTTAATTTTTTGTCCTAATTTCTTGTCTTTGCGGTCCATACATACGAATCCGAATACACAACTCTAGTAATTCTATCATGTTCTATCAATTTAGTACAGCTTGGTTTATCAGAAAATAGATCTTCAAATATATGTATTAAAGCCATCCAGTGCTTCCAAAGATAGGGTAAATCTGTGTATTCTTTCTATGATCTGGCTTGCTGATTTTGTAATTAACTTCCCCCTTATTCTCTAATACTTAATATGGTCCCTGCCATTTAGCCAACAATTTCCTTTCAGAGGTGGGTAATAGAACTCTATGCCCAGGGTTAAACCTCCTTTCTGGTACAAGAATTGTCACTCTGTTCCGTGAGTAGCAAATGTTCTTTCCCTAGGATGGTTGTTCCTCTCAAGAATACCCCTAGGTTATCCACTAGTAACTAAAATAGTAAGAAACCAATAGAAGAAATAGGCACTTACCTGCTCGAAAACATCAAATACAGTAACAGTGAATCCCAGGCCACTTTGTTATATCACCCTTTTTAACATATTTCTAAGGTTTTATTGAACCATTCCACCAGACTGTAATTTCATGGACGATAAATTGATTAATGTACTGCTTTAAGTTTTAGACGTTTATACACTTCCTGTATTAATTTTAAAACAAAAGGTGTGCTCTGATCAGATACAATTTTCCCTCCCAACCCCACCCGGGAAAAAAAAATCCTGTAACAAGTCTCTTACAATAGTTTTAGCTGAGAAATGTCTCAAAACTATTGCCTCTGAATATCTAGTAGCATAGTCTAGAATGACCAAATATACTGATTACCTCTAGTGAATTGTAAGACTAGGCAGTCTTTCTATGATAGGGAGAGGTATTAATGGGGCTTTCAGGTTTACCCAAGGAGCAAAAAGATGGCAATTTGGGCAATTAGAGGCAAGATAGGGTTTTACGTCCTCAAAAATTCCTGGCCAGAAAATTATTTCTAAAATCCTATCTCTGGTTTTCTCTGCCGCAAGGTGACCTTCAAATAAATAGGAATGGGATCGCTTGAGAACTCCTCTCCTATGACTCTGAGGAACCTATAACTATTCTATAACTCTACTTGAATTAATCACTACAGAGTTACAAACTGTTTCAGGAAGCAACATCAACACAAGCACTCAGCGTCAATGGCCGAAGCTTTACATAAGTTCTGGAGTGATACATCATGCTTCGCTGTTTGGAAGTCTGATGGATTAATCAGGATGCTACTGGAATGCATTGTGCTTTTCAGGGTTTGGGTTAGGCCCCTTAGTTCAAGTGAAGGTTGATGTTAAAGCTACAGCATGCATTGACATTTTAGACATTTTAAGCATAATCTTTGTGGCACCAGTTTGGGGAAGGCACTTTTCTGCACCAGTATGAATATGCCCCTATGTAAGCAAGGTCCATAAAGACATGGTTTGATGGGTTTAGTGTGAAGAAACACAAGCAGCAGGCATAGAGCTCACCTTAAGCCCATTGAACACATTTGGGATGAATTGAAACACCATCTGAGAGCCAGTACAACATCAGTGCCTGACCTCGCAAATACTCTTTTGAGTGAATGGACGCAGTTTTCCACAGGCACACTCCAAAATCTTATGAAAAGCCTCCCCAAGAGAGTGGAGGCTGTAAGCCCAAAATGGGTGGGGCAATTCCATATTAAGGTCCATGGTTTTAAAACAAACTCATATGGATGTGTGGATATGACATTTTGTCATATAGTGCATCATATACATTAAAATGCACATGATGGCTGGAGTGTTAATGGATTCAATTTGTTTTCTTGTGTAATGTAATATTATTCTTATTAATTTTGTTATACGGTATTTGTCATATAATCTGACTTGTTGATGTCTAAAGCTTGATATTTTTAGGTGGCTATAGGTTAATAAAAAGGTTTGTCGTGGCATTTATTATGTATTTTTAAAAAACTGCTACTGATAACACTTTCTCTGCCAGGAATTTTAATTCTAACACATGTTCTAAATGCAAAGCAAATATAAATAATCATGTCATATACCATGTTGGCAATGTGTCCTTTCTGTAATTCTCTGTCTAAATACTTTGAAAGTGATATTTGGTGTTTAACTACTTCAGCACTGAAAGAATAAGCTTCATCAACACATGGCTATTCAAATGAATGCAGTGCTGATGGTGCACCATTCACCTTTTTGTTTAGTTTTTTTTTTTTTTTAGAAATCTGTGCAAAATTAAGAAGGTGCAAGAAGCAGTCTGCCTGTCTTTGATTTTAAACTTTTCCTTGCAAAACCTGATTTCTTAATATTTCCAGTTCCATGCTACATTTAAAAGACATATTTTTATGAAATAAGTTGTATATGTTATGGTTTTCTTACAAAAGTGCTCTCTAGCTGAAATGGTCTATAGGCAACATTAACAGCTTGCATGTATAAAATAATAATGTGGTTTTGGTTTTTTTTTTTAGCAAAATGTGCGCCATAAAACAAGAAGATATATTAGGTAGCATTTTGTACTGTCAAATATTATTTTCACTCTTTGAGAAATCAATAATAAATTCCTCTTTATGAGTATTCCATAACATGTACATTTAAAATTGACAGCCGTTTTACTAATCCAGTGTAGCATCACATCTCTTGCAAACACATATGAGGAATTGCTTTGAAATATTTTCTAGATTGTAGCGTACTAAATCTTTTTTGGCAACTAAAGAAATATTACAACTCAGTGTGGGATGAATCATATTGTTCATAATAAACACCAAGCCATTTGCCATTAATTTGAAAAGTGTTACTCATGTACATGTAGTCAAATGTTCTTTAAAATAACTGCTTGTTCTTTACCTAACAGGTGAGATTATATGCACGCCCAGATGCAATTAGAAGAGGATCTGGAGACTATTCCCTTAACATTACAAAAAGACTACTAGAATTTTATGAAGATTATTTTAAGGTTCCTTACTCTTTGCCAAAATTAGGTAAGAGCATACGGTTTAAAATGAATACAACACAATTTGTTTCTGTGAGTTAAAGGTTTCATTTCAATGTCACGTTTTTCAAAATATTGTCATGCTATCAGGATAAACCAAAATCAATGTCCTTGCCAAAAAATATTTATACATTTAACACAGGTGCTTAATTATTTGAAATTAGGTGCGATCATTAATGAACAAAAGTTTTATTTTTTTAAACATGCAAAATCACTGCAGGCATATTAATAAATATTCTATTCATGTGTGTGTAAAAGATGCAAAAATCCATACAGCAGATGTAGAAGTCACAAATAAGTGGATATAAATTGTTTCTTTACCTGTTTGGAGGCATTTTTTTTGTCCTAGCACACAATTGCAATACAGAGTGTTCTTTGTCTAATTCCATTTGGGAAAGTGAAGTGATGACAACAGGAATGTGATAGAGGATCAACTAGCAATAGGTCAGCAGACTTACTGTGACACACAGGCTGGCATAATGGGGATTGCAGCAAAACCCATGCCAGGCCTGGAATGGCCATCTGGCATATTGGGCAGATGGCTTATGATTCTTTTACTGCTGCTCCAAAAGCAGAATGCGTGTTGTCAGATATACTAGGATGGAAAATATTTACATTATATTTAACCATATTATATATCACACAAAATCAAAAATGGAGTCTGAGACACATATTTTTTTTCTATTTTGTGAAAATAGAGGCCTTATTAAGTATGTCCTAATTAAATGTATGGTCCAGCTACTCCAGTCAGAAAGAATTTAAGAAATACAAACCCTCTATATCAAGGAAAGGTCGTGGAGTGGAATGTAGATTTCATAGACTTGCAATACGCTAAACATCTAAAATTAACTGATGATTGAGTAAGCATTATATTTTAAAGCAAGTTATACTCTTTGGTTTCCCTAGTATATTAATTTTGAATACAGTATTCGATATGTGTCCAATATGGTATGGTCTTATATACATACACATATTTTATTGCATTTTATCTATAAGATATATGTGATCATATTTGCCTTACTTATAATTGGACTACATTGATGTCTTATTTTCGTTCAGTCTTGGTACTGCACAGATCCTATAGATATTTTATAGATTTTTGTTTTCACAATAAATTAGATCGTAAGTAACTATAGTTGTGGCATAATATTTTGTGTTGAATTATACTTTTTGGTGGGATCTGATATTAGATATGACCAGAGATGAAATATAGAATAAAATATTGGTTTTGCATTTTTATATCATAGTTATCCCTACTTTGCATCAGCGTGCATGGCCAGATCCTCTCAGCTGCACACTGGTATAGTATAAAAGCATAATGTGCAGCCACACGTATCCAACCAGCAGCTCCACAAATCTCAATAAGTGACTGCTGGCCATAAAATGCCAAGGTTGCTTTTCTTCCCCAGTCAAGTTCTGAACCATACCTTCAGTGTCGTCCACAATGCCATCGGCCTGTTTTGACTGTGGGACTGTGTGGCACAATAAGAAATATTTGTGTTCCAAGTGTTGATTGTTAGCAACTGTGATTCTACATGGTTTGTAAAGTACTTTTTTCCTAAATTAATTATATTTTTTAATAATAGGTACTGTTCTTTACCATCATTAGTTGTTGAGAATGCCTTGGCCTGGAGTTGGTCAGGAGGGGTTTGGTCCCCTTCATACATTTATCATGATTATACCTGTGAACTACCAGGTTTGACCCAAAGATTGCCCGGTGAGCACTGCTTCTCCGGTTCTCCGGGTCGTGGGAGCGGGGTCTTGACACGCTCCCTGCCCATTTTTTCCTTTAAATAGGAGTGTTAGCGGGACTGGCGTTGTCAGCGGGACCGACGTTGTCAGCTGGACAGCCCAGCTGACGTCAGTGTGCAGTACTGGTCGCGTCCCATGAGGGAAGGCTCTGGGTAGCCGTAGCCGGGAATGGTATGATCGTGATCACCAGGTGGTTTTTAAAATACAAGGCACAAAAATAGGTCCCACCGTCCCACTTACCGGTACTTCTGAGTCCCCGGTCTGTAGCTGGGGCAGCGTGTAGACAACTTCCGCTGCAGCCGGAAGGAGGTGTGGCTAGCAGCGGGGGTTGTCTGCGTCCATCGCGCAGACCTTCCCCGGCTGTCAGAGATCAGAGTTCCCCGCAGCGGCGTGGCAACGGCATCTGCGTGGATCCAGTGCTGCAGGTGAGGTAAGGGGGTACGCGAGAATGAATAAATGAGTGAATGAATGTATGCTTTAAGTTTTTAGGGGCAGGAGTGGCACTGAAAGGCAACTTAAGGGGCAGGGATGGCACAGGTAAACCACCTAAGGGCTAGGGATGGCACAGGCATGTTACTTAAGGGGCAAATATGGCATAGCACAGGCAGGCTGTTTCATGGGGAGTGGGGGCACCCTGTTTCCAGGGCAGAGGTGGCACAGACATGCTGCTTTAGGGGCAGAGGCCTACCATGTCAATGTCTGGCTCAGTGTATAGTGGTGGGGGTTAGGCTGTGCAATATCTGTTCAGTTAATTAATATTTTTTTCCCAACTGACATATAGTTTACAAATGAAAGTAGTGAAAAATACATTCATTTTGTGTGGTGTACCTGGTCTGCCCTAACAAGACTCCCATGAACTAGCCAACTATGAGGGCTCTACAAACTAGGAAACACTTGATGCGTCTGACCTGGATCTAGCCACAAATTCATGGATCCGGACATCGGATCACCTCGCTTTTTGGATCATAACATCTTCAGACACTGAGCTCTCCATTGGTACCACAGGATCGACACCACCCCCTCGAAATCACCCCTTGTCAGGTAAGCATTGCTGGCCATAGAACTGTATGGAGGCGCCGGACTGTCTGGTAGTTGATGGGATTATACCCCTAATCCTGTCATGGCTTGTGTATAAATATCTGTGCTGCCAATAAAGTGAGTTCTGTTTGTACCCTACATTAAGTCTCGGCTAGTGCTTGGGGGAATATGAAAGGTTAATCCTTTTAGCAATTGAGCTTTCCACGGCAAGGAAGATCTCAGTCCGTGTACGGGTTGCCATCGCAATATGTATTTTGTCTGCTGCACTAAATTTCCTTGGCCGACCACTGAATTTACTGTCCTCAGCATTGCTTCTTCAGAAGAGCTTGGACAGAACAACTGGAAAATTTCTGCCTGGGAGAGACCTTGCTGGTGTGGTATAAGTACCATGTATCTTGTTTCTGTGCCAGTGTATGCCTTTTGAAATTACACAGCAACCTCAACTTTTTAGTGAGTTTGGCTGTTCCTCACCCAATTTTATTCCTCCTACACAGATGTTCTGTTTCCGTTAATGATTGTGTTTAACCTACATATTAAATTGATGATCATTAACACCTGTTTGGTATAATTGATTAACCATATACCTAACTATATGCCTACAAAATCCCTGTAAGTATACCTAACATTGATTTGATTTAGCTTTTTCTTTCGTACAATCACTTTGCATTTTGTTAAATTATTAAGATGTCTATTTTTTAAAGCATTCTTACGTTATAGCATGTTTTCACATCAGCCTAAACTTTTCATACGTTTGTGTGTGTGTGTTTGCATATAATGCATGATGAAACCCAAAGACTAGATAGATAGATAGATAGATAGATAGATAGATAGATAGAGATATATACTCGTGGTTACAAGGCAGCATTTAATTCAACTTAAAATGGTTAAAGAATCCAAAGATAATGATTAGGAAATCTTAGATAAAACATTAATGTAGAGCACTTGCTTGATTAAACCATTGTATTGTCACATTTGATGTATTTTTCTTTATACTAAAATTTCTCATTAGTGTGGTGAACAGACATCAACAAAACCCACTAATGAAGAATCCCTAATGGGTTTCATTGCAATTGACTAAAATGTTCTCATTTCCAGTTTGAAGGTAGCAGTCCCGCTTAGTATGCATAGTAACGCTTATCTGTAGCAGACTATACAATTGAGTGCCCAAATGAGATTTTTGCTATCAAGGTGCTTGTCTGAAGTTTGATATCATATACTAGAAAAACTGGCTCATCTGTTTTTTCCACCATTTCAATAATTTTGTAATAAAACTATTTTTTTTGTCAGATTATATTCAGTTCAGTCAAGAAATACATCTGTTGCATGTTTACCACACACAAATGTCTAATAAGATTTTATTTGTGAAGAGTATTCACTATATTATTTCACTAAACTGAGAGACGCTTACATACAATATATGGTAATATGGTAATGTTATATAAAAACGCCCAAAGCCAAGAGAAGTTTGGTTTCATTCAGAAATACTCATGATCAGGTTTTAGGGGCGTAAGTAAATATGTATTATTATTTTAGCCATTTTTAAAATCTATGCTAGTTTAAACCGTTACAGAAAATTCTTCAATAAAAACAAGACATTCTGTGTTACCCTCTTCTCCCTTTTTGAGAGTTAATATGGTTTATGTATAAAATTTAAATTTAATATAAATGCAAAATTATCTTTTATATATATATATATAATATATATATATAATATATATATATATATAAAATCCAGTGTTCATGATTGCTCTGATCAATGTTATATTTAGAGTCAAAGGAATATGTTGGAGTTCCAATAACTTGTTTTTATAAATAGATTAGTACAATTCAGTTTGTGTTCTCTTCTGGAACAACAAGCAAAACTGAAGTAAAGGGCAGGCAACCCTTGCAGTAAAAGGAAAAAATAACAAACAGAACACAGAGGTTGGACACTTTAAATTTAATAAGTTGTAATTCTAGTTGGGTAAATATAATTGAGTGCTTGACATCTTATACCTGTCTAAATGAATTGCTGCACAAAGGTTTTCTATTTTTGTAAACTCTGGTGCAGATACATAATTAAACCACTTATCTTCTGCGGTGCATTTTGAAGTCAATATTAAAATCATCATTGTCAGTCTGCAGGTTCTGTCACATATAATATAAAGATCGATAATATTTACAAGAAATATAAAATTACACAAAGCGATATGTGAGAATATGCTTGAAAAAGAAATGTAACTTACATTGTTAAACTGTATAATCTGAGATCTAAACCTCTAAAAACTAGTTTGTTTTCTTTAAGAGGCTAATTATAGTGTGGCATTATTAAGAAACCATGAACCTTTTAGTTCTGGAAAGGTTATGTAATCCAGTGAAATATAGAGATTTATAGAGGGATGGTAAAGAATTAGGTATTAAAATAATATAATGTAAAAGAGAATTATTTGCAATGGTAAATGATGAGTTGGAATTGGTTATTCTGTAAATATGTGACATGTTTAGATGAGTATGAGAATATTAAGGTGAATATGAAATAGTGATGTAGAAGACAAGGGAAGGAGAAATATATATATATATATATATATATATATATATATATAGTATATATAATGCTAAAAGGAATTACTTCTATTTTTATGACATTGTAATATATATATATATATATATATATATACTGATCAGTCATTAAAAGTAGTCCAAGGAAGGAAAAGCAGTAAACAGGAGACAGGGTCATGGGCAGCCAAGGCCCATTGATGCACATGTGGGGCAAAGGCTAGCCCGTGTGGTCAAATCCAACGGACGAACTACTGTAGCTCAAATTGCTGAAAAAGTTCATGCCGGATCGCATAGAAAAGTGTCAGAGCACACATTGAATTGCAGTTTTTTGTGTATGGGGCTGTGTAGCCGTACACCAGTCAGGATGCCCATGCTGAACCCTGTCCACTGCCAAACGCACCTACAATGGGCACGTGAGGGGAGGAACTAGACCACTGAGCAATGGAAGAAGTTGGCTTATGAATCACATTTTCTTTTACATCACATGGATGGCCGGGTGCGTTTGGGTCGTTTACCTGGAGAACACATGGCACCAGGATGTATCCAAAGAGGCACCACCGTGCAGCTTACAGGACTTAAAGGATCTGCTGCTAATGTCTTGGTGCCAGAAACCACAGCACACCTTCAGAGGTCTAGTGGAGTCCATGCCTTGATGAATCAGGGCTGATCTGGCTGCAAAAGAAGGACCTACACAATATTAGGCAGGTGGCTATAATGTTAAGAATAAATATCAGGTGAAATACCTATGTGGAGAGAACAGAGCGGTAGTATGAAAAGAATATAGTTTACGTGATTTGAGGCCTACGAGGATACAGTAATATAAAAATGAGAAAATAAAATGTTCCAATACATTGTGTTAATCATGTACCGTATTTGCCCGATTATAAGACAAGGTTTTTTCCAGAGCAAATGCTCTGAAAAGTACCCCTCGTCTTACAATATGGGTTGTCCTTTTAACCCCCTTAATGCCACTCTGCCTCCTGAAATGCCTTATACCTCCCTATATGCCACTCTGCCCCATAATATGCATCATGGGGCACAGTGGCATATAGAGGGTTAAAAGGCATATCATGGGGCACAGTGGCATTTAGAGGGTATGAGGCATTTCTGGGGCAGAGTGGCAAGCCTGGGGCAGATGTGCATAACTGGGGGAGCAGGTTGAAAAAAGGAAATAAAAACTAAATATTTTTCTCAATCATAGCTTTTATTAACAAACAATTGTTCACATAGTTTACATGAATTAACATTTACTGGTAAAACTTTTTTCCTATAGGGTCGTGTTATATTCAGGCTTTTTTTTTCCATAAATTAATATTCAGATTTTGGGGGTCATCTTATAATCAGGGTTGTCTTATAATCGAGCAAATACAGTAATTGTTAATGGTGTTCACAAGCAAAATAAAAATGAAGATTACAACAGAAAAAATGTCATGGCCCCATAGAACTTATATGTATTTTTGTTCTTCCTTGTCTTCTACCACTGATTTGATGTAATCACAAAATTTTCACAAACAGCAAATGATGGGATTCTTTACAGTAACGGCAATAAATATATTGAATTCACTGCCAGGAGTAGGTAGTGCTATCAAGTACTCTTCTAAAAGGGTCTGGATTTTTTTGTCTATAAATAATAGAGCTTCTTGATCCAGCGACAAATCTGATTGCCTTTTGGAGTCAAGTAGGAATTAAGTAAGAAAAAAGAAGGATAGGTAGAATGACTTAGTGGACTGCTATGTTACTTTGTAACTATGTTAATATACAGTATATGGTGTATATGGTGTGATAAACATATGCTACATTTAATCTTTTTTTTTTTTTTTAAAAAACTTCAGATGTCAGACATCCTGATTTTTGTGTTGGTGCTAGATAATTAAAGGCCATTATTTTTTTATACATTTTTTAGCTAAACTGTTATATACCTCTGTAAAAGCAAGGGAAACATTTTGTTTTCCTTTTGCAATTACAGGAATTCTTGTTTAGATAATTTTCCACTGCATTGCTTTTTGCATCTTGAAGATCCGTTACGCCATCTTGATGGCTCTTTTAATTTAACTGTAATTAACTTAAACTCATTTGTTCTTGTGCTTTCCTTTATCCAGTAACAAAGCTAACAGCAATACATTGTATGGTTTTGCTGGTAACTATTAGCACTCTGATTAGACTGCATAATGATAAGTAAACACATTTCAAGAAGCATCTCTTACTCTCTTTCTCCCTCTCTTATCCTATTTTTGTGTGGTTGATTTTTGTTTGTTTTATTGATTGTTTTGTTTTAATAAATAAATGTAAAACAAGACTTTGCCTATGAAATGTGTTTTTCCCCCAAGTAGTCTGTAGAACATTTATGATCCCAGACGAAAGCCTTCCATGTATATATATATAAGACCTGTTCTACCCAACTACTTCTATCCTGATCTACATTCCTAACCCCTCCCCCAATTTAACAGGTTGCCCTCAAGCCCATAACATGTTCTAATACTTGTATACATTTTTAGCATTTCTACATACCTTTTGATCCATTCACACTTATATGAGGTTTGCATAAAATAAACCTGCGACATCTCATAGTGTAACCAAAAGCCAAACATTTAAAATTTTGACTCATTCTTCAGAGCACCTGCTGCCATTGCCAAGTTTCATTGGCCAACCACTATCTCTACTGTCCTCAACATTACCCGTTTCTTTGTGCTTCTTTAAAAAATCTGGAAACCCCTGTTAGCCTTGGGATTCCTGCTTGTTGGAAACCATGCTGGTGCAGTATAACTTGCCATGGTGTGGCTTTTGACAGTAAACTGCCTTTAGCAACCTAACCTTTTTAGTGAGTTTCGCTGTTCCTCATTTCAATTATTGATTGTGATATTGTCATATTTCATTGATGACCATTAGCACCTGCTTGGTATACTTGTTCAATCATACACCCAACAATACACCTTCGAAATCCCTGACTTTGTGCAGTTGACCTAGAATCATTAACGCTGTTTTAAAGACAAAGTGTGGTCACGCCAAATATTTATTTGATTTTAATTTTTCTTCTGTTCTCTCACTTTGCTAAATGCTAAAAAGAAACTATTACCAGGCTTTTTTTTAAAACCATTCTTACTTTACTTATTTTTAACACCTGCCTAAATTCTTTGCACAGCATGTATATATATATATTAGACTTGTGCATTCGTCTTCGGGCGAACATGAAAACGAACACGAAGAGTGCGTTTTCGTGTTCGTTCCGAAAGACACGCCGAAGAGAAGACGGTGGTGGTGGTAAAACGTAGGCGAAGACGAAAACACACACCACGAAGATCTTCGTGATCGTCTCCGTCTACCATCCCCCCCCTTCTAACTTACCTTGTCTTTGCGGCATCTCGGCATCGCGGCATCACAGCATCGCGGCAGTTCACGGAAGTGGAAATCCGCAGGTTCGCCGTCACGGGTTACAGGGCAGTGCGAATGAGCCTATTGGTTGCCTACAGGGACCTCCTCTAGCATCAACCAATTGGTTGATGCCAGAGGAAGACCCTGCAGGTGACCAATAGGCTCACTCGCATGGTCTTTGTAAGTTAACCCCTGACAGTGAACCTATGGATTTCCAGTGGCATCTGCAGGGTAAGTTGCAGCATTGGGGTTTTAAAACCCCAATGCTG
>VKOC01018541.1:0-19040 GCA_009364415.1 Spea multiplicata | reverse complement strand
TCTCAGGTATTAATAGCTCTGTCCAAGTTAAATGAGCTTTCTATTATTCATGCAGACTTAAAGCCAGAAAATATTATGCTGGTTGACCAGAACAGATACCCATTTAGAGTTAAAGTTATTGATTTTGGCTGTTCTTATAACTCTAATGAGGTGAGGGGCATGATAGAGCCATATATCCAAACGCTCTTTTACAGAGCCCCCGAGATCCTTCTAGGATTACCTTTCAGTGAAAAGGTGGACATGTGGTCTCTTGGCTGCATTATGGCTGAGCTTCATCTTGGGGCTCCTCTGTACCCAGGATGTACTGAATACGACCAAGTACGCTACATCTGTGAGACCCAAGGTTTACCAAAAAGCCATTTGCTTGACACAGCCAGTAAGGCACCCCTTTTCTTCAGTAGAAAAGCAGGATTCCAATGGGCACTTAAAACTGTGGATGAGTACCAAATGGAGACCAAGGTGAAGCCAGCAGAATGGAGGAAGTACATCTTCAAATCCTTGGATCATCTTCAAATAATAAATCATCCCAGCTTTGTTAATGGAAACACAGAAAAGCTTGTTAACTATAGCGAACAAAAAGATATGGTGGAACTCATCAAGTGCATGCTGACGTGGGATTCCCATGAAAGAATCAATCCAGAAGCAGCCATGAATCATCAATTTATCAGCCGACAGAATCTAAGAACAAACTATACATTCACCAATCACTACCAGTTTGTTCCAGAAAGCTTAAGTGACTCTATGAAGAGAGAGACGGGCCAGCATTTTGATGCACCACCTGGCATTTATGATGGTACTCAGGATCTTGCCTATTATGACAGGGAGATGGAGCTGGACAGAAAAACCCAGTTCAATTCCCAAAATGAAAATACAACCTGCTATGTAGGCCACAAGGCTTCACTCTTCCAGAACATCTCACGATACATTGGTCAGTTTGTCAACTGTATAACAGGGATTTTCAACTGGAGGAAAGCTCTGCCTGAACGACAGAGAGATGATGAGTGGAGCCTGATGGATGAAGACAATAACGTCTGAATGTCAAATGATTTTGACTTTTTTTGAACATTTTCGAAGTTTCCCCTTGAAACCAAAACATTCTAGAACATCTTCTGCTTCAGGAAAAAGCAGACCAGCAGGGATTCGATTATAATGATATATTAAAATGTATTTTAGTTTTTAGTGCATATTCTTGTCAAAAATCTTTAATGTTGTCTGTGAACTTACCTGAGGTAGTAGCTGCAGTTATAGGAAAAAAGCTCTCATTGAAATGAATGGGAGGGCTTTTAGTGCCGGCGCACAGGGGTCCGTAGACATCCAGCAATCGCAGAAGGCTGTGGAGCTGATGGGAGTTAAGTCTAAAGTGTTTTTGCCTAAAAACATCTCCTACACAGCAAATAGTTGGGTAGTGGAGAAAGGAGCAAATGCATATGGTGGATTCCGTAGGATATACACATGTAATTGCAATGAGGTTATTATGAAAATGTAAATTGTGTTTTCTCCACTCCTAATGAACATGCATTGAAAAAAATTTCATCGATACATTGTCTCAATGGTTTGAAAACATTATATTTCATAGATCATAAATGAAAAAAGAGCAGAGAGAATACGGAGAAGGCATACACGGAGCTCCTGGGGGTACACTGTGTTGCATAGATTTACAGGAGGCTGCATGTTCGGATAGAAACCCTTCTCAGGCTCCAGGTTTTTTCCCAGTAATTATTTTGGGGAAGGATTAATGTTCTCACTGCAGCCCCAGGCTAGCTTTTGTATTATTGTTTAACACACTATTTCCCTTTAAGTGCAAAGTGTATTATATATTTTTTGGGGTGTCCCTTAAAGACATATTGTTACAGAAGGAGGTCATTCCCTTTCAAACTTAAACTATAGGTTTTATGAATATTCTTTTTCCAGTATATGGAGGTAAGTCCGGACATACTTCTTTATGTCCGGGAAACTACTGGTCTGGTGGTGGGTAGCTGCATTCAAGATACACTGAGGCTTCACTTTAGGTAGCTGAGTTCAACAAGGCTGAGATCATCTCGGTATGTTAAGTGTGTGTCTTTGTTAGTGTGAGTGTCTGGCTGTGTGTTTTAGTAGAATTGTCTACACATTCATGTTAATGCACACACTTTTACATACCTTCTCATTCTAACATCTATACATACATGTTCCATACCTTTACACTCCCAGTCTCTATCCCACTTTAGGTCTAAAAAGACCAGTTTTTAGTTTTTGGATATGTTGATGGAACTTGGTAGGTTTCTGATATAAAAATTAGGAAACTCCCTCAATCCCACGATTGCTGTAAGATTGTTGAAAAAGCAGTTTCTTGTTTTGTTAAATGTTCTAATGTACTTAATGAATCCTTGGTACGTTCAATGTGTAACGGCAATTGCAAAACAAGTCTAAAAGTTACTGATCATATATGATGATGTTTTATTTGATCCACTCATAACCAATTTTGGAGATCATAACATTAGTTCGTAGAGTACCTCTTCACATTAATTGTGACATTCACCCTTTTCCCAGATATCCAATAAGATTACGCATCTATTATGGGTCCAATTCAATTATGTCCACTTGAATAATTTTGACAATTTTTTTTTTTTAGTTTTATTTTTTAGATACAAAAATTACAAAGACATATAAAAGACAGTATGTTAAAAAACATTAGCAGCATATGATGTTAATTATTACTTGTCTCTATTATATATAGAGATCTATATAATTTTATTTATTCAGTCTAGATACATTTTATCCATGCATGCATATGACAGGTATAGACAACATTATGGACATAGAAATAGCCTATGATATCTGTAAGGTCATTTCATATGTAAATTTCCAAAGTGGGTTAATCTTCTCTCCCCTAATTTGTAAATATTTATAAGGTAAGTCTTATATATATATAGTCTCATATTTCCCAATATTTATACATAAGCCCATTAGCTTTATAATAACCATATTCCATATTCTTTTGATTAAGAATTTTTAACATATGTCCAGGAAATTAACTTTTTTTGCCTCCAATTTCTAGATATAAGTACCAGCATCGCAAGGATCACATGGTCTATTAGTTTTTTTTGTTTTACCGGAATCATCTCCCAATCTTGAAGTAATAGTGCTCTAATCGGTGACTTATCTATCTGTTTGATATGATATTACATATCTTGTCCCAGCACTCCGCTATTTTGGTGCACGACCACCAAATATGAATCCATGTTCCCTCGGCTTCTTGACATCTCCAGCATAGAGTTTGTTTTGCTGGATTTATCTTATGGAGCCTTTTTGGGATCATATACCATCTATTTACAATTTTAAAGTAGATCTCCTGTAGATTTAAACAGTGGACATTTTTTGTAACTTGATTCCAAGATTTTGTCCAACGGTCTTCTATAAAAGAAACATTATCTATATTTACATCTTTCTCCCATTTTTTCCAAGCAGGTGGGGATTTAAGGTCATCTAATTCCAAGATTAAGTCTGTACAGAGTTTTAAGGATTTCTGTTTAATCTGATTATCAAATATTTTCATAAACTTTATGAAAAGTAGGAAAAAGTTTATTTCCTATCATAAATTCCTCTATTCTTTTTATCCCACATTTTTCCCACTTATTAAGGTTAATGTCCCGGATATTTTTATTTAGAAGCTCTAGCGGGGCCTTTTTAGTTATAAGGTCGTTAAAGCCAATTTTCCTCTTAAAGCTCTGCCAAAATAATAATATTGAGTTAAGTAATGTCCCTTTAAGATGTTTCATATATTTCTTTAAATCTTTTTTTCTGCAGCCAAAGGGCTATTTATTATTATTATTATCTTTTATTTATATAGCGCCAACAGTTTACGCAGCGCTTATAAGAACCAGTGATGTTTATTACTTTTATTTAGTTTTATTCACGGTATGTATCATACATCTATTTATTCACTCACATTAAATATTGTCTCTTTACTACTTTTCCGGCTTTTAAGATGATAGTGACCTTATTATATACGCACTTGGCAATGCTAGTGCATCTTTTGATTACACTCACACTGTTTTATTAGAGATTATGTTCTCTTGCATGCACGGAATGTGCTCGCGCATGCACAGAACATTACCACGCTGACAAATCGGCATTTTGTTCCTGATCTGGTTGTTCGGTTTTACTTAACTTACAATATTTTTTGGAGTAATAACACTGTCTATTTTTATATGGAACTACACTGGTCTCTGTGCCTATTACATACATTGATTGCACATACTCTGGTATTTTATCAATATATATTCCTTTTGGGGATTTAACTCATATGGATCCTAGTATATATTTTTTATATTTGTTACTGGTTTCTTTTAACATCTGCAAGTATCTTCTTTATCATGGATGTACACTTTTGAATATTTACTTATGTTAATACATGATCATTAATTATGCTACATGCATTGCTATATTGGATTGGTCTTTTGATTGGCTATCCGTATATTGATATGTGCTACAGCATCAGTTTTGAACGTGTGGTTAACTTGAAAAAGACCTCATTGTGAGGTCAAAACGTTTTTTTCGTCTCAATAAATCTGCCTGACGTCGGAACTCTTGAGTGCCTAGAGCCTTTATTTACCTACTGGATTTACTAGGGAACCGGCCCTTCCTCGCACAGTTAAGCACCTGGGTTCCCTTGGAGTGTGCAGATTCCTCATTCTGGTTATTCACTACTATTACAAGTTCTTGGATCTTATTCCTGGAACTGGAAATACAAAATAGCTGGTTGTGCCCGTAGTGCAGAAATTCTGAACTCCCTACTGGGATTATCGTTAAAACAAGTAGTTGAGGAGCCAACTTGTAAGGAGGCCATATTGGATTTAGTGTTCACAAATGGAGATTTGTTAACAGATATTTCTGTAGGTGAAAGTTTGGGATCTAGTGACCATCAGTCTGTGTGGTTTAATATTCGAACAGTGACAAGAGTCACACCACACAAAAACAAAAGTTTTAGATTTTAGAAAAGCTGACTTTTCTAAAATGAGAAATGCCTGGAAGAGTCATTATCAGACAATTTAAATGGAGTAAAGGAGAAATTTGATTATTTAAAAGTATTATTGAAGATAACAGAAAATCGTAAAAGACAAGAAGTTAGCCTTTAGTAAATATAAAAATACCCACAGTAAGATAGGCAGATCTATAAAATTAGGCAGAAAGAAGCAAAGAAAGTTATAAGAGCTGCCAAATCACACGCATTTTAAATATGTGAGTTTATCAAGACAGAGGTTCTACTTCAGTTACCTAAGGTAAAACAAATACGTCGATGGGGCCTGATGGGATACACCCCAAGTTATTAAAAGAGCTTGGGGGTGTACTAGCAAAACCGTTAACTGATTTATTTAACTAATCATTGGTAATGGTGGTCGTTCCAGGGGATTGGAAATTAGGGACTGTTGTGCCCATTCACAAAAAAGGCAGTAGGGAGGAGTCGGGGAACTATAGGCCAGTAAGTCTTACATTTGTAATGGGGAAATTAATGGAAACTATGTTAAAGAACAGGATTGTTGAACATCTGCAGTCACATGGGTTTCAAGATCAAAAACAGCATGGGTTTACCTCAGGAAGATCATGCCAAACTAATCTTTTTTTTTATTATTATTACGTACAAAACATACACACCAACAGCTTTACACAAACAACAAAGTAATAATTTAAATAGATTCTCGTATATAAAAAAAAACATTCAGTAGTTAAGAGTAGGGATTGGCTTAAAGGGGCTCCAAACTGATGGAATTGTAGCAGTAGAGGGTGAAAAAAGAAAAAAAATTAAACATTAAGTTCCCATATCTCTGAGGCTTTATCAGCCAATGTATTGGACCGGGCTTATTTTTTCTTTTTGTACCCTGTGGGACCAAGGCTGTTTTAACACTTTTGCGGTGCTTGTGTTCAGCTGTAATTTTCTCCTCACCCATTTAGTGTACCCGCACATCTTATATATTGTTTTTTCTTCAGCACAGATGGACTTTCTTCAGATACCATTATTTTGATCATATCATCTTATTTACTATAAAAAAATAAAAATAAAACGTGAAAAACCTTTTATGACTTTTGTTTGAAAAACCTTTTACTCACCTACAAAAGGAAGTAAAAAAACTAGCTAAATATATGCTACTATTTGTCCTGAGTTTAGAAATACCCAATGTTTTTATAGGGCAATAAGTACAAGTAGCGTTTTATGATTTCCAAACCTTTTTTTCCAAATCTGGTCATTCTGCCTCTATCTCCTCTTTGGAACATCTTTGAAGCCGGTTAACTAAACTTATCCCTATGAAACCATATATTTCTGAAAACTAGACACCCCAGGGTATTTCAAACGCTGGTATTTTAACCCTTTCCATGCACTAATTATACAACCATACTTTGTCAAACTTTGTAATAGTAATTTTCTTTGTTTTTCTCATTAATTGTAATTTAGTTATAAATATAAAGGTCCTGGTATATGTCACTGTGAAACAACACCCCAATATGTGTTCCGCAACATCTCCTGAGTATGGTGATACCCCACATGTATAGGTGTGTCAGATTATTTGGCTGGTAAAAGGCTACTTTTGGGACATGCGTAATTCAGGTGGTCATTCTGCCACCTCTTTGGAACATCTTTGAAGCTGGCTAATTCCATTTACCCAATCAAACCATATATTTTTGAAAACTAGACACCCCAAAGTATTTCAAATGCTGGTATTTTAACCCTTTTATGCATGAGATTCTACCACCCATTTTTGCCAAAATTTTCACACAAATTGTACTTCAGAAATGAGTTCATCGCTGCTGGTATGTGTCACTATCAAACAACATCCCAATGTGTGTTCAGCAACATCTGCCGAGTTCAGTGATACCCCACGTGTATGGGTTTGTGGGGTTGTTTCAGATTTAAAAGGCCACATTTGGGAAGTGCGCTTTTTTTTCTCCATTTTGCTCAGTCTGTGCCTATGCCACGACGCGTCCTGGGGTGGGTGTTTGACCCATAAATTGAAGTTTAGGAGGTGATCGTTGATCGCCTACCTAAACTCTTTTAAAATGGGTGTCCGCCGCCACACGATGTATGGTGGATGTTGACGCCCCGGGGAGGGGCCAGACATGAGGCATTACAGCAACGCCGTTTAAGCGAGGAAAGTGAACGTTGATCCTTTTCTAAGCTTATTTAATTTAATGATGTTTCAGGACCATCAAAGGTCGTTAACTGACTGTTTTTGCCTGATGGCCCTGAACAGTCAAACATCGTTAAGGGGTTAAATTTCCCCATAAATAGGCCTTTTTCCATATGTAGTTGGTATTCAGTTTGGGCTTTAACAAAGGGCAATTTCTTTTTACTTTTCCAATTTCTAGCTATAGTTATTTTAGCAGTAATTAAAATGTAGGAAAGCAAATATGTTTTATTATACTATCCAATCTAGGCCAGTTTAGATGGAGGAGAAATGTTTCGCTATTTTGCTTCAAATCCGTTATCCCCAGATACACTAAAATGTTGTTGACCGTAGTCCAAAAAGGGACATAGGCTGGAACAATGCCACCAAATATGGACATTTGTCTAAGCCACATATCCAACAAGTATTTTTATGAGAGGGATAAAATTTTAAAATGTTTAATGTTTTTGGAACTAAATACCATCTATAAGAAAGCTTATATTGAAGTTTGATAAGATGTTCGCAATGAATATATTTTTTTAATTAATTACTTTATTCCAATTTTAACCCTTTCCATGCAGTAATTTTACCACCAGCCTTTGTCAAATTTTGCGGAAGTAATTTGGTATTTTCTTTTTTATCACACAAATTGTACTTCAGGTGTGAATTTACAGCTCCTGGTATATGTCACTGTCAAGCAGTGTGTTCAGCAACATCTTTTGATTACAGTAATACCCCCATGCATGTGTTTGTCTGGTTGTTTGGGGCTTAAACACCACATTTGGGAAGGGCACTCTTTCCCTTTATTTTGGTCAGTCCCCTTGGGTATTTGAAATAATGTTATTTTAACTCTTTCCATGTCAGGATTTTTGGGACGATACAGTGCTAATTTTAGCACTTGCTCATAATAAGATCTGATTGTGACATCACTGCATAATTATTTTTAAAATGTTACATTTTTTTCCCAACCATTTTTATTTTAATATTTTACTAATCAAATTGTGATAAGTAAGCTGGGCTCCATTGACTTGCATGGTTGAATGCAGTACCTTTAACCTGTAAGGGGAGCCAGAGTTCTGGAGAGACCCTCTTGGAATTTTTTGGCAACTTGTTGTTTGTTTGTTTTTTTAAAGGAAGCTCTGCCATCTTGAGTGTGGCGAAGTCTCTCGCAATGGCGGTTGTGACCACTCTCCGGATATACACATACAAGGGCAATGACCAGAGTTTTTTTGTAATTCCTACCATATGTTTGGTAAACACCCCCTTATTACAGCAACACCCAACATAGTTTTATGCTCTAGAGGCACTTTTTGTAGCAGTAAGGCTAAATGGCACGCGAAGACCACTTTGAGCTATATTTTCCTTTTCATCGATACCCTTCTAGGTGTTTTCTACTGAAGGAAATCTATTTTCACACACAGTTTCTTGAATTCCAACTTCGTGGGTTATTAATGTAGTATCCAATACCCCTTTTCAATGACATAGAGAAGCATCAAGGGCACAAACAAAACAAAGTTAACTGATTCAGACCATTCCATTCCACAAACATGGTATATGTTTGGGGAATGGAATGGTCTGAATCAGTTAACTTTGTTTTGTTTTTACCTCTAATCAGTCACTGTCAAACAATATCCAGACACTAAAGACAACAACATGTTAGGTTCTAGTAATTTTATTTTCTTAGTTTTCCTAAAGTTCCAGGGGAGGTTGATAAAAGTAACTTCAGGCACCAATCTTCTTGTCACAGCAATGTTAAACTAGTGTGCCGTGAACAACTGATTCATGCACTCAAGTGAATGGCACAGTTATTTAGCTTTCAACAAATCTATATTAAAAGATTACACAAAAAACCCCACGCATTATGGGTCTAGTAATCGAAGTAAATATTGCAATAAGAGGGTGACAAGTCCATTAACCTCATTTTTCTGCAGATTCTTTTTTAGACATTCTAAAAGAAAGGAAAAAAAATATGGTAAAAAGTAGTAATTACACAAGTTATTGTAGCATCTGTATTTTAAAATTGTAAATTTTTCTCTAATTCTTTACTTGCTTTGCTGGACATTTTACTCATTTGTAATGGCTTAGAAGCACGTTTACCAAGCCTTAAAATGAACCATGCGTGCGGATTATTTTATCATATATTCATAGTTATTTTCTTTTATCTTAATACATAAAAAAGTTACACTTACTTGTATTTTATCAAACGTGTTCCCTGGATAAGCTGGGCACCTTCATTTGTGAAGTGGCATGCAAAGAGAAGCCAGTTTCTAGGTTGAACTTTGTAAGCAAATCTCATGAAAAGCAACGAATAGCAGGTGAGTGCTGGGACAAAAACAAATCAGCATTTTAAAAACATGATCATGTAACACTTCAACTATATAAGAAATTCAACACTCTTTCAGATATTCTATACGATTTACTATTCTATATATTCTAAGTTCCCAAGTTCATAGTATATTGGCAAAATCTATCAAATCTGTTTTAATATATTTCAGAAAACACTGGAGCTTTTAATAGTCTGCATGCATGGTCGCTTACCTTAGGTTAATACTATTGTGTATGTGTATTTTCAGGCAAGCCAGACAACACCTGCACCCAGAATCTCCCCTTCCATTTAAGTTTCATGACAAAGGGGTTTGTTCACTAAAGCGAGAGTTGTGGTTTAACTTTTACTTCAAGACCAATAAGAAGTAGGGTGGTCTTTTATAATGTGAAGGTGCTAAACCCCAAAGACATATTTGAAAACAAGTGGGGAATAAAGATTTGTTGGGGGAGGGACAAAAGTGGTACTAAGGATTAGAAAAGCAAAAAGGTAATTTTATTTTGCTACGGAATTTTCAGTATTTGTATGACAAAGATCTAAGAGGCCAATAGATCAAGACCAAGATCAGCCCAAGAACCAGAGACGGACAGAACTTATGCTTGCAGGCAGCAATAGGATTCTTTCCCACTACATGCTAAAATATCTAATAGCACAATTTTTGCCCCCTTTCGGGGAGTATTGGATAGCATTTTTTTTGCATTCAAGATCATCAAATAAGGGTACCTGACAGGGCACGTTTGTGTGTTATTTATTTTTTAACCCTAGTAGCTTTCTAAATGTTTGTAACTGGCTCGGTGGATCAGATATTTCCGATTTCTGGACTGAATGTACCTCTACAAAGTTAGATATAGATATAAACATACACAAATAGTCTAACAACCTTTTACGTAAAGTCCCAAGAAAAAAAATTGGAATAGATTGCAGTGCTGTATACAGCAATGCTAAACTATAAGACTGTACAATCAATGAACACAAGAAAACAAACCTGCAACTCAGATGGCTAATATTACATACACACACATTATATATATACATATATATATATATATATAGGGAAAAACAGAGTTAAAATCTTACCAAATGTCATACGACCGCTGATGATCTCCGGAGATTTTTGCATATCATTGATAGCCGCAATGGGAAGGCCCCAGTTTGCCACAGGTCCCCAGAAGTGCTGCAGAGAGCCAATGTATTCATTATGAACAGTATAAAACCACACATTGTTTCTTTCCCCATCATACACACAGAAGCATAAACAAAAGTGATAATCGACAGATCCAGACAGCAGTGAACCGATAATACATTCTGGTGATGAGAAAGTAAGGGAAGACGTGCATGGTTAAAAGGTTGGCTAATTACGAATATGTAGATTAACTAACCCCCACACAAATTTTAGTTGTGAAGAACCGATAATGAAATTTTACTTACCGTGCTTTAATTGATTAAAATCGACATTCCGGAAATGCAACAGAGAAAAAGAAGAAAAAAAATTAGTAGTTTGTACCATAAATGAAAACTATGCAACAGGACTTTCAAGTCTCCCATTATATATATATATAAATAACACATGTGGTAAACAATACAATTTGTCATCTTCAATCACCCAACTGGACATTCTGATTAATGAAATAATATATAGGAAGAGACTATAGAACATATAGCCATAAAAGGACTGGCACGTTGTGGTGACTGTGCAAGGAAAGTCACCCAAACACAAGATGACTGAAACCAATGGCAGCCTATGTAGATAAAGAAAGCTTTTTGAAACAAAAGGGATAGAAGTCCAGGTTCACAATGATAACTAATATTTTCCTTTAAAAGCTTCTAAATTCCCATATACATCCAGGTGAGTGCCAAGGAGGTTTTGTTTTATTTTTTGCCCTGCCTTCTACATTACAAAGAAAATGCATGTGAGAAGGGGTAAGACATAGGATGTTGTCTCATTCATGCTAACTCCACACCAATGAACATGAAGCGAGGCTGGGAATAGATAACCACAAAGGTTCTTGCAGTAGTTTGAACCCCCCCCCTTCTCTGTTGAGAGAGAGATGGCTCACAAGGATGTTAGTTATTATATTTGGACACATGTGCTTTATTCTCTTCTAGATCGTGCAATATTTAACCCCTCCACAACAACTGACATGCCAGGCATGTCATGACTAACCCCTTTAGACACTCATAAAACGCATCTCAAAAAAACCCTATGGATGTACTTGTATGTCCTGACCTTCTTGCAGCGGTGGCAGAGACTCCTGCGTTTGCGTGATGCGCACAACCTCCGCTGCTGCCGGCACTTCCGCCAGGGCTTCTATGGTGGAGCACCGGAAGGTCTTGTGATGCCGGCGCTCCAACATAGAAGCCCCGGCGGCAGTACTGCCCAGCAGCAGAGGTCTGCATCACATATCTTTTTTACTAAAATTCTCATCCTAAACTTTCAGCTAATCATCTAACTATGGTGTCAAAAGAAAGCTTTGATTATTGTAACTCTGCCTTATCTGGTCTCCCTCTTACCCTTCTACAATCTACCATAAATGCTGCTGCCAGACTTATCTTCCTCTCCCATCTCTTCACTAACACCTTTACCCTCTGTAAATCTCTACACTGGTTGCCTGTGCGCTTCAGGATTCGCGTCAAAATCCTGAGTACTTCCAAAACACTTCAAAGCGGTTCCTCCTTCTTGCCTCACCTCGCTCATCTCTAAATATACTTCTATCCGGCGCCTCTGCTCATCCAATGATCCTCTTTTATCTTCTCCTCTAAAAATATTAGAACTGAACCGGCATATTGATAAGCATACATCTATTGCCTTAAAATACCTAGTTATGTAAAAGCAGTTGTCATCACAAAAAGAATCCTGCAGCAAAAAGTGTCCAATATAATATCAATTATTGTATTATCTCCTGTTGTACTGGGTTCTGCATAGATTATGTAACTTTTACACACATATACACAATGTGCAACATTGTAGAAAACATATATATATAAAAAAAAATCTCCAGGCTTTAAAAGGTACAAAGCGGAGGTATAATTACATAGATTAACGAAAATCATAAGCTATGGGAAATTTTAAATATTTAATTAAGCTAAAAGCTGTGATGGCAATGGTTCCCCTTTATTCAAATACAAATGTATCAACCTCAATAATAAATATATGAAGAAAAGCAGAAAACTCAGCCAGGATAATGGTCAAAACAGTTCTCCTTTTCCTGGCTGAGTTTTCTGCTTTTCTTCATATTCATTATTGAGGGTGATACATTTGTATCCAGTGAGTACCTACTCCTGTTTCCCCTGCCTCTCTCATTCAGAGCTTTTTGAATATTTATTGTTGCTACCTACAGTGTGGCGTTTACATTTATAAGCAGCTCCGGTGATCCTTTACTATAATGGTTCACCTTTATGACAGACTTGGCAAACATATGCAGGTGTCTGAAAAACTGCACAATACTAGTAATCTGTTACTAGTAATACAAATGAACCTTTTTCACCCCTGAACAATTGACTTTAAAGAGGGTGTAGAAAGCATTTTATGATGGCATTCTTCTGGTTTTCTTTTCATTGTTGTAATGTCTTGATGTCGAGGCATTCAGCAACACCGAGATCTGCAAAAGGGGCCCGTGTGGCCCTCTCCCTCAATGTCCACTATATATAATATATATATAGCAACGAACGCCTGATTTAAGAGATCTTAGATGGCGACACCGAGGCATTACAGCAACACTGTACATTGCTTTCTACACCCATTTAAAGTTATGGCGCGCAAGGCACGTCAATTGTCATTAACTGACTTTTTGCATGACAAGCTTGGTCAATTGTCAGCAAAGGGTTAAGAAATGGAAAGAATATGACATCACAACAAACCTGCAAAGACAGGGCATTAATCAGAGACAATAAAGAGACCAAGTATAAATAATATATAATATAAAAGGTATAATGAAAAACCCTAAAGAAATCTACTACAATGTAACGAGTAAGTAAAGCTAAAGCTTGGTAATGCCCCCCCTCCAGGTATTCCCCAAAACCCACTCTATGAATTCCAATGCCCTCTCTTAAGCCAACCCTTATCCTTTGACAAGTAGAGTTCACACTCAAATTCTTGGTGACAAATTGATGGGGATGGACAAGCAGTTCACCTTTAACCCCTTCAGGACTTTTTTTAAATTTATTTATTTTACCATGTTTGCACTAAAGGACCAGAGCAGTTTTTGCGCTTTTTCTATGACTTTTATAATGTTTCGAATGTTAAAAAATGCCAGTTGCCGGCAGTGGTCCGATATTACCTTTAATTTGTTTAATAAAAATTGTATAATTTTTGCAGGGAGATATATATAACTCTGCCTAATCCAGTTATGATTGTAACATTGTATCTTTGTTATCGCGTTAGCGGTTCTTATACACCTAATGCTAATCTGATAGCAGGAGAAATGCTGGGTGCATACTTAGTTTTCAGGTTGTTTAACGAATTCACGTACTTCCTTATAGTTAGGCTAAATGGGTTTAACCCTGAACAAAAAAAGGCACTCAGCAGCCATCGGTCATTTAACCCTTGGAGGTACAATCATTTAGACACTTCTTAATACAAAGCTCTTCTTTCCGTTTAAAACTTCATCGCCTTCAACTTTTGGACAGCTGACTGATATTTTCAGTGTTTCATGGGGAAGGAAAACTTTACAAACAGTGCAAATATGGAAAAATATACTTAATATTTAGTACAGCGTCGACACAATGCATTACTTTACATATGACTGCTTCATAATTAAACCCGCGTTTCCTTTAAATGCAAGACCATAACTGCTCCGTGCCTGGAATTTCATAACGAATGTCCATATATTTCTAACATACCCGTCTATGATTTACAGTTCTTATAAACAGCTAAATAGGAACCGCACACGAATGTAATGTATACCACCCCGTTTGCAAGGTTAAACGGCAACCTGCAAATTCTCAGAAGCTGCACAAAAGCGACCACCCATGTTGTATGAATTACCTCATAAGATAATCACGGAATTCCTTGCTCCTGACATAGTCTACAGCTTTGCGGGCGAGTAACCCTGCCATGTTACCGATGTACCCGCAACTGCAGTAAGGACGGACGAATGAATTCTTAATGAATCGTGTATACTCCCAAAGCAGCCAGCAAATCAGCAGCAACTTCCTGTACAGACAAAGTTACGTTATTGGGGGCTCGCGCATGCGAGCTGCCGAGACACGTGATGTTAAAGACCTGAATACGGTTGTGCAAGCGTAAAGGTCACGGAGTAAAGTGAATCTGGGAACAAAAAATCTAATGTTGTGTGGCGGGCTTTGAAATGAAGTGTTTCGCTGGTATGAAAATAATTGCATGTGGGATTTAGCCGAGAACATTTCGGTGTGTAAATGAACGCTTTCGAGTAAACGACCTTGAGGTCTCTTGCAAAGAGTCCCTCCCATATCGCATATGTCGCCAGGGTGACCTCGCGGCTTCACTAAGTGTTTGTTACGTTAATGTATTACCTACACTTCGCCTGTTGCTGCAAACTGTTAATTATCTTATCTAACCATTACATTACATGGTACAGTAGTGATATGTAGAGCGCTAGCAGATTCCATTGTGCTATTATGATAGGAGTACAATAAAATGCCATTAAAGGAGGGCTCTTGCAAAAAATATTTTCTTACATTAGATTAAAATTAGGTTTAACCCCTTAAGGACCAGGCTGTTTTTTTGTACCCTTTGTGACCAAGGGTCTCGTTACACCTTTGCGGTGCTCATGTTTAGCGGTAATTTTCTCCTCTGCTATTTACTGTACCCACACAAGTTATATATTGTTTTGTTCATGACAAGAAGGGCTTTCTTCGGATACTGTTTGTTTGATCATATAATCCATTTTCCTATAAAAAAAATTTAAATATGATGAAAAATTGAAAAAAAAATCCCACTTTTTCTCACTTTTATTTGAAAAATCTTTTACTCATATAAAAAAAGCTAGTGAAAACACCTGCTAAGTAGATTCTATTTGTCCTGAGTTTAGAAATACCCAAATCTTTTTATGTTTTTTTTGCTTTTTTCTGCACCTTATGGGGCAATAGGTACAAGTGACGTTTTGCTATTTCAAAACCATTTTTTTCAAATCTGGTCATTCTGCCCAATGTGCTATTTCGGGTTTCTTTGAAGCTGGCCAATGCAATTTACACTGTCAAACCGTATATTTTTCAAAACTAGACATGCCAAGATATTTCAAACGCTGGTATTTTAACCCTTTCCATGCATGAGATTCTACTACCAGCCTTTGCCAAAGTTTGTGGTAGTAATTTTATTTTGTATTTTTTCACACAAGTTGTACTTCAGGTATGAATTTATAGCTCCTGGTATATATATCACTGTTAAACAACACACCAATATGTGTACAGCAACATTTCCAGTGATACCGCCCTCGGTCACTGTGCGTTCCGGGGTGGGTGTTCGGTGTCGCTGAATGTCTTGTTATCAAGGCATTTCAGCAACACCATAGAAGCTTAGGAGGCAATTGTAGATCACCTCTTAAACTCTTGAAAATGGGCGTCCAATGGTATACAGTGTATGGTGGACGTTGAAGTCCCGGGGAGGGGTCAGACATGGCACGGAGGCATTACAGCAACACTGTTTAACCCCTGAACAACAAAGCCTGTACATGTACGGGCTTGCAGTGCAACGTGATAACGACAAATGCTTTGCAGCGTGCACAGAAGCCTCACACGTGAGGCTGACCGTGGATCCGGGGAGGAAAGACCTCCCTGGATGAAAAATGGCGGCAGGCTAAAACAGCTTAGGAAGCGATCGGAATCACTTCCTTAGCATAAATGATGTTGCTGACGTGTCTCGATATCGAGGCATGTAGCAACACAACCCCCTTACCCCGATAGCCTTGTGATTGCTCCGAAGAGCAACCACAAGTGCCATCATGCAAATGACGTTGCCGCCATTCACAAGATGGCATCAACAATAGAAAAAATAATGAGTTCACAGAGAGTTTATCCAGACCCTCTTGAGAACTCTCGAGCTCCTCCTGCAGGTTTAATGCAGGTACTGCTTTGTATTTTTGCTATTGTTACATATAGGTGGAAACCTTAGAATCACTTTACACTTTAATAGGGATCTCTCTCTCGCTCTCCTTGCAGATCTTTCATAGACTGATCATCATTGCGCAATTGCAATAAAAGGATATCGTAAAGTGGGACATAGGAACCGAAATCCTCAGATGATACAGGGAAAAGAGGGCAAAGGCACATAAAAGACTGACACACATAAATGCAGGACTAGATTAAGACTATATGATAACAATTGGAGATTTAGCCACATCTTATGGCCATAGTTTACTTAGCCCACCACTATGCCAAAGTACTCCAATATTCGGTGGGTCCTAGCGCTAAACCCTGCCTACTGAACTACTAATAAGCTGAAACAAAACAGTAAATCTATACACAGAACAGAGAAGGACATACCTTTAGACTGCAGACTGAGACAAATATAACAAACGGGTGGGGCACACCTTATAAAGGAAACCGAAGCTGAAGCTAAGAGCAGGACTGAAACAAAGTATCAGAATTAAACAGCAGAGCACAAGGAAATCCAGGAGTGAATTACAGCGAGGGGAAACTGTAGCGAGACAGGGGAACTAGAGAGAAGAAGCTAAGCAGCCTGAATGGGGCCTGACAATATGACATAATAGGCATAACGGAAACATGGTGGGATGAGACTGGGCAGTTAACTTAAATGGTTACACGTTATTTAGGAAGGATAGAAAAAGCAGGAAGGGTGGTGGAGTATGCTTGCACGTTAACAATGAGCTAAAGTCTAATATTAAGCAACTTGAATGTGACAAGGAAAATGTGGAAGCTTTAAGGGTAAATATCAGCTTGAGGCAAAAAAAGGAATTCAACTACTGGTTGGGATATGTTATAAACCACCTAATGTTAATACTGATGAGGTAGAACAGCTGTTAGAGCAAATTGAGAAAGCGGCACATCTGAGTAACACATTAATTATTGGAAATTTTTATTTCCCGGACATAAATTAGGACAGAGGGACTAGTAGTTTAGTAGTTCTGCAAGGGGATTCAGGTTTTGAACCTGTTAAATGACACCCTCGTGTCACAACTGGTACAAGCACAAACTAGAAAGGATCCTTGTCTGGATCTTGTTATAACAAACAATGTTGATCTACTGTCAAACATTCAAGTGGGGAAACACTTGGGTAATAGTGATTACAATATGGTGCCTTTTGAAATAAACTAAAAAAAGAAATTGCACATGGGAAATACTTAAACATAATTTTAAAAAAGCCAGTTTTAATAAGATAAGGGCAGCTTTACAACATATTGACTGGCATATATTTAGTGATAAAAACACTGAGGAACAATTGAGTATCTTCAAAGAAATATTAGAAAGGTACACTTCTCGGTGTGTACCATTGGGTAATACATATAAAAGAAACAGATTGAAACCAATGTGGCTTAGTGGGGAAGTAAACCAAGAAATTAAAAATAAGAAAAAGGCCTTTAAAGCATTTGAAACAGACAAATCAGAGGCATCTTAAAGAAGCCAATAATGCATGCAAAAAGGTGATTAGAAGGGCTAAAGAGAGCAAAAACCAACCCCCAAAAAAGTACATAAGTTCTAAAACAAAAAAGTAAAGTGTAGTTACACTAAAAACCGAGATGGGGGTATTAGTTAACGAGGACCAGGAAAAAGCAGAAACTTTAAATAACTATTTTTCCTCAGTATATTTTAAGGAAGAACTTATGACAATGGAAATGCTAATGACTACTGCAAAACTGTGATTGGATGACTCAGGACAAGGTGCTGCAGCAAATAAAGAAAGTTAATGTCAACAAAGCTCCGGGGCCTGACGGTATTCACCCACAAGGAGCTGACTCTGGAAATAAGTGAACGTCTGTTTCTAATCTTCCGGATTTCTTTTCTTTCAGGAATTGTACCAGAGGATTGGAGGAAGGTAGATGTGGTTCCTATATTCAAAAAGGGTTCAAACTCTTTGCATGGAAATTATAGACCTGTGAGCCTAACTTATGTGGCTGGGAAAGTACTTGAAGGGCTATTAGGGGAGAACATTCACAAATTCATTGGGAAGTCTTATTAGCATAGGTAATGTCAAACTATTTTAAATGCATTATACAAAGAAGTAAGTAGAAGTGTAGATCAGGGTGTTGCCAGTGGCGGAACTACCGGGGTCGCAGGGGTCGTAACTGCGACCGGGCCCTGGAGTTCTGCCAGTCAGGGGGGCCCAAGGGGTGCCGAGCGGTTGCCTGAAAAACGACGCTCGGCAACTCTTGGGACCTGACTGACAGAAATCCAAGGCTCCTTGCTCGGCCGCCTGCCTCAGCGCTGCCCAGAGTGCAGTGTTGGGAGCGTGAGGCGTTTGTCTCGGGTGCCGGCGTTTCACGCTGAGTGCCGGCATATGACGTCATATGCCAGCGCTCAGCAATGAAGCCGTGCGCAGCAAGACAGAGGCCTCGGGCCCCCACCACAGGAGTGGATGGTAAGTGACCTACAAAGGGGGGTAGGGAGGGAGTGGGAGTGGGTAGATCGTGAGAAGGGGGGGAGGG
>VKOC01018540.1:0-16993 GCA_009364415.1 Spea multiplicata | reverse complement strand
TTTTATTGATTATATCTTGTTTTTTTGTGCACTTTGTTTTTGTATACCCGGTCCGAGGCATCTAATAACCAGTAGTGAATGGAGGTCGCAGGGTCTGTTTCGGCGTTCCCTCGGATGAACTGTTCCGGTGCTGCCTGTGGGATGGGCGTAGTATTGTGTGGAGACATGGCCGCGTCAGTACGCGACTACGCGATGACGCGGAGAGACGGCGTCAACACGCTACTACGTAATGACGAAACCTCCAGAACGCCCATACACGGCCCCGTTACGGCATGACGATAACTATCCGGAACTTCCTATAAAATGAAGGTTTTTTGATGCGGACTTATAGATCATTTGCCGGAATATTTTGACTTTTCTCCTGAAGAAGCCAATTAAGCTTGGCGAAACGCGTTGAGACTTGACTGTATCTGGACTTCTTTGATCGTTTGGACGTTTTAATTCCGTTTTTTTGCATAACATATCGGTTATGCCATCTTATTTGTGAGTTCTTATGAGCCCTTTTCCTTATTAAATATAGTTTCCCGATACTGCACCATTTTTGGTCTTCTTTTTTATATTTCAGACATTCAGAAGAATTTTCCTTATCTGATGGGCCTCTGTTACATATTACCTTTGTGAGTGCATCACGTTATTTATTTCCATATTTTTCACTTTTGAATTTATTACACTATTGTATTTCTGTTTTTTTCTTTTACATGTTTATGCGCCCCATTTTTTGATATATTTGCTGTTGTACACTTTATGAGGAGTGTTGTGTTTGGGAGCTGCTCATCTTATTAGGGTATTTATATTCACATTTATATTTTTCACGTGGAGGTGTGTTTCTTTGTTATATTATCTCTATACCTCCAATATCAAGATCTTTGTGTGAATGGGTAAATTCTCCATCATATTCTACTTTTAATTAATGATGTCTGAGCATCACAAAAGTTGATTTTTTTTTATTACACTGTCTGAACACGGCAGACTTAATTCAGAATATCTTTATTATTATTATATAAGGACTGTTACTGGAACCATTTGGTGGACACCATTTTAAAGTTACTACGATAGAAGCTTTGTCAGGGATTGTTAAAGGGTTAATATTTGATTAGGGTGAGCCGATACTCATAGTGGAATTATTTAATGTGAAGTGGTCTGTGGTTTTAACTCATTTGTTTTGTTCCTCTCCACACAGAAAGCCCGGCTTGCAAGAATCAAGGTAGCCAAAACAGGGAGCTCCTCAGCCTATTTGCACAGCAAACGTAATGGACTGCTTAATGAAGCCCTAGAACTAACGGTATGCATCATTCCTTATTATTTATAAATGTCTTCCATTGAACTGTTCCAGATGCTTTTTGAACCTAAACCAGGACTAACCAAAAGGTAGATCTCCAGCAAACTTCAGCTCTTATGGTTGTTATGCCCTCCCTGACTGGTAATATCACATGCCAGTAAATTTATAGACGCATAAAATCTTCAGAGGACGTCGATCCATTGACTTTTAAAGTGTTTATTCCAGTTTTAGTCAATTGTTTAAAGTGAAAAAATCACGCTTAGATGAAAAACATTGAATTAGTTTCTCATTGCTCTTAAGATGGCTGCAACAACAGCGTTTGCCTTTTTTGGAAAGTGACAAAATTCTAAATATGAAAACAAACTGGATGAGCAAATGGGGCATTGAGCATGTCCTTTTTGTCCAATCATTCTCAGATAGGACCCCAGAGGGCCATGTATTTTATCAGTTACTTCAGATATCAAGGAACCAACAGAATGGGAAAAACCTCTCTCTTCGTTTCCCATTTTCCCTCTATAATGGTTCAGACAGCACCTTAGCAACATCAGTACTTAATTTATAGTAGTATTTTATAAATTTTAATGATCATAAAAAAGCATGCTATCAAATGTTTATTGTACTGGTAATTGCCAAAACACTTTGATGAGCCCTGAGCTCAAAATATTAGATATTAATATTGGGTGCACTGACACTCAACAGATGGTACAGAAAAAAACATTGAAAAATGTAGCTGAACTACAGGGGTTAACCCATTAAGTAGACCACACAAGAAGGCTAATATGTCTATAGTCAGGGGCGGGCAGGCTTTCCAGTGCAGTGCTGCTCCGTGGGACATTTGTAACAAGCACAATTCAACAATGAAGGCCTCTGCTATCTACCTAGCCAGCACAACCTTACATGACATATTAACAGTACCCAGGGCCACATGTCCTTAAACTGGGATGTGATGCCACAAACTCGGAGGTAAGTGGAGTGGCTGTGGTGCTGCCTAGGGTCTGGAAAACTTTTCCAAAAGAGGTCCACTTTACATGTAATCAGATTAACTAAGTACACAAATAACTAATGTTTCATGAAAATCGCATTCTTTACAACTTATAACACACAATACCCTTACAGACAGTTTTAATGCCTATAACAACAAACATTTGCACATTATGTTTAATATTTTGATAGCGGCTTTGTCGAACTTAACATAAAATCCATTTGAGTTGTCAAGCCCATTGCTGTGGGTGGTTATATAAAGCAAACCCACAAAATGGGAAAACAATGGGATGTCCAACAAGCTCATACAGGTATGATGGTTAGGTGTCCACATGCTGTTGGTCATACAGTGTGACCCCAACATCTCAGATGCCCAAAGCAGGACACCTTCATTGGAGGTGTGGTTAAAAGTGGGGAATGGTTAAAGCTAGGTTCAGGGGCAGGAGCAGCCACCTACTTCACCCGTCCAGCCACCTTAAAATGTACTGAAGCCGAACATTGGGATATTACATCATATTGTGGCACTCTGGTTCAACAGATCATAAGGATGACTACGTGGGAACTGCGATTGAGCTGCAAAGGCACACACCTTGATCGATTTCACAGCTCACTGGGCCAGTCAAAGGAAATCCTCTGATCTCCCTTACTGGCCCATGATCCCCACTGCCCGCAAAAGCAAGACAGTGATTGAAAATGATGACTGCTCCACTTAAAAACGGTACATGAGCGGTATGCATTTATAATACTAAAATAGAACTTAGGTCTCACAATTATACCATGACCATCTCATTAGACAGCTTTATAGGTTTTTATTGTAAAGGAGGTTTAATAAGTGCATGGCATTAACCCAAAGATCTATCTGTGTTTAGGGCTCCACAGAGGAAGAGACAAACACTGGAAAATCAGGCTCCTTGATAGAAAGCCAACACCACCACCTGCTGCACTGCCTGGAAAAAACAACTGTAAGTTGATTGTGTGTGTTCTCTTCTTATATTTTAAGATTATGTACAAGGGACATACAAATAACAATAATGTGCATCATGCTGAAGCATCTCTTTAGTTATGTGCATGTATGTAACCTTTATTTAAAAAGGGCAGTTATTATCCAAGATTTGTTTTACAAGATCTTTACAATAAAGATCACATATCTAGGAGTAGTCACATCAAAAATTATTTTTGTAGACAACCTACCTCGTAGATTACTTCTGTGTGAAACACTCTGCAGAGCTGCTTGGCCTCTTCCAATTTCAGAATCTGCATTGGTTGTTCAGCTGGCAGTTGCAGCATAAATGGACTGCCGTACTGCTGACAGTAACTTTTTAACATCCGTTGACAACTCAGACCTCCAAAGATAAACTTTCTCATCTTGACATCCAGTCAGCTACCACTAAGGACTGAATAGAGCTTCCACAAGATGCTGAACATGGGAGAATCTCCCATGTTTTGTGGAGATTCCGAACTGAGCTTTGGTCATTTCTGCATTAGGTGTTTCTTCCTTGAAATGGGCTGATCTATCTCAGAATGCCAAACAATTAAAGTTTTTCACAAATTTTAACATAACTCAATTAATTGATGAAATTGTTCTGAAGGTACTATACCAAGGTCACCTAATGGTGTCTTGTGGCCAAAGCCATTACATTATCATGGAACTAACTTGATCCTAGAGAAGGATAATCTCAGTGAAATGTATGATTTAAGACAAATCTGTGCAACGATGTAAATATGTTTTAATGTTTTTCTGAAACAAATGCCTCTGATGGTCAACCAACATGATTGTCATTGGTGGCTTCATTTTTACATCTGGCCAAGCAAAACATTTCTAGTTAGACTTAATTGTAGATTAATGATGCATAGATCGTGTCAAAGCCTCCAGTTCTCAGTTGAATTCGATTGGGGACAAGATATGAAGTTTAAAGTGATCACATACTTAATTGTATTTGACCACAATAGCTTCTCAAACACAAGATGTACTGATTCCATTCAGCATATATACCATTTACAAAAGAATAAATTTTTTTAATTTTTTTTAACCCTTTGAAAACACAAATATGTGTTCTGGACATGCTTAACAGGATGTAGGTAGAGGAGGAACTGCTTTTTCCCATGCTGGGAGATTGGCTGTACTAACCTGAAGCTCCAGGGAAGCTGCTGTTTCACTCATAGTAGTCGAATGATGCTGTAGTGATGGCCTGCAAAATATAATTTTTGTTAGTTTGCTACTTCTACCCTATACAACTGTGTATGTAGCCTTTTGCATTCCTTTGGTGGGAAACACTTAAATTCAATTTAAATATGAGCCTCTTTAGATCAGAAGAGTAAAACAATCTCATCAGTAACATACATTCTAACATACAACAAAGAGATGTGAAAGCAATATTTAAAAGCAGACTAAACAAGCTAGTGTCATTGTTAAAACAACGTTTTCTTCCCTTTCATCCCGGTGGTCAGTTATTTATTTTTCATTTTTTCACATTTGACATTTTATGATGAATCAAAAACAGCCATTTTGTGCTATTTGTGACCACAAGGTACCCATGGCTGCCATCTTAAAGGTCTAGTTGTATGCAGTTGCTGGGATACCTAGTCATACTTGCCAACTGTCCCGATTTGTTTGGGACATGTCTCACTTGCTGGTTGTCCTTACCAATGACTTTACAGAGTATCTTCCACTCTGAAAGATGCCCTCTCTGCAACAAAAAGCCAGGTGAGACCAAGATGTAACAGGCCCTGGCTTGGCATGAGACAGAATATTGGCAAGTATGTCTACATTGCTTTATGGACGACTTATGTTTAGACATATTAAAATTCTGCTTTTGGTTTAAAACATTTTTCCCTAACTTTTGCATACTATGCAATATTTCTGGAATGAGTTTCCCTGTGTATTGTATAACAGATTTTTCATCTTCTCTTTTTTCTCCTTTCTCATTAAAATAATGTTGTGCCACTGAATTGCCTATAAAGCATTTGCAAGTAATTGACTTTCTTGTGGTTTGAGATTTTCCTGGAGAAAAAAACCCAGTACGTTTTACAATCAAATGTAGGCAGAGTTTGCTTCAAAATGTCAAATTTCAAAATGCCATTTACAGATACTTTATCATGGCAGGCAAGGCATTGACTTATCCCTTCAACTTCAAGGAATGTTGATCAGTATTACCAGGAGGTAACTTTCAAGGTTTGCCTTAACAACCACTTACGGACTCCCTACAGTCACATTGGCACAACACCTGGGGATATTTTAAAAGCAGCAGATCCATAGGTTGGAGGGCAAGCTACCCAGAGTGGCTACATTTAGGGTTTGTTCAGTCCTAAACGGGCTGGATACAGTGAAGGGTGGCATATGGATGAGAACAAACAGGGCATGATTGACCTAGCACTGGCAGCACAAAGATTTATATATGCTACATTTCTAAGATACATAATCAGTGACTGTGACACAACCAGCTAACAGTGAGTGTGCTATAAATTAGAGGAGAGGATAGAAGGAAATCATTGGATGAGCGGAGAGACCGGCTAGGAGTGTATTTAGAGATGAGTGAGGAGATGTAGGGAGGGGAACCGCTGTGAAGGCTTTGAAAGTAAGAGTGAGGATTTTGAAATTAATCTTGAAGCGCACAGGCAGCCAGTGAAGAGACTGAGAGGGAGGTCACCCCTCTACAATCCACCATGAATGCTGCTGCCAGACTTATCTTCCTCCCTGCACATCGCTTTACCATCAGAAGGTAGGAAGTGAGCCATGAGAGAGCAGTAATCACGGGAGGCCAAGATCATGAAGGAGAAGAGGGTGGTCCACAGTTTCAAAAGCAGCAGAAAGGCCCAGTAGGATTAGCATGAGTAGTGGCCTGGATTTAGCAGTGAGTGAGTCATTAGTAACTTTAGTAAGGGCGGTCTCCCAGTAGAGTTCGAGATGGGGAAAACGGATTGAAGAGAGTCAAGCAGGAAGTTGATCCAGTCTAGCAAACTTATTAATGTATATAAACAATTCTGTTCAAGAAGCTTGCGCACGGTGAAAGGACAGCAGAGAGATGGGACGGTAACTTGGAAAGAGCATCAATGGTCGAGGTGACGGACTTCTTTAAAGATCAGGACTAATGGAGCATGTTGAAGGGAGAGACCAGTAGTGAGGGAACGAGGTTGAAGATCATTGATTACGCGTGGGCGACTAAGGGTTAGAAGAAAGAGACTGGGGTTAAGAGGAGGGCATGGCGTGTCCAACGGGGTCAGTGCGTTGGAACAGAGAAAAGCAAACAGAGCATGTACATCCTTTTTCAGTGCACAGCAGATAAATTAGTGTAGTGAGGGGAGAAGAGGTCAGTGGGTGGGGGGGGCGCATAGTCAGAGGGAGGGTGAGGGCAGGGAGGTGACTGTGCACATATGTGGAAGGGGTAGTAGGGATCCGTCGAAGCAGGGAATTGAAAGTATTAAAGAGTCGCTTAGGGTTGTGAGACAGGGAGGAGATGAGGGAGGTGAAAGCAAGGTTGAGAGCAGAGTAGTGGTAATGTAGCATTAATTTATAATGCAGAAAGTCAGACATGGAATGAGACTTTTGCCAACTACGTTCAGCAGTGCGGGAACATCATCGTAGGTGTCGGGTTACAGTCGTGTGCCAGGGTTGGAAACGTGAACTTCGTGAGGAGCGAGTAGTAACTGGTGCTACATGTTCAAGAGCATATGTGAGAGTGGAGTTATAGACAGAGGTAGTGTTGTTAGGGCACGACATGTTTGATATTGGATAGAGGAGAGGGAGTAAATTGATTGAAAAGGTTAATAGAGCTGAGGTCTCTGGTTAGGCGGGGTTGGGGTCCAAGGGAGCGAGTAAGAGGCAAGATTAGAGAGCAGGAAAGGAAGTGGTGGTCAGAGAGGGGGAAAGGGGAATTAGAAAGGTTAGTGAGAGAGCACATGCTAGAAAAAATAAGGTCCAGGGTGTTTTAAAAAAATCAAAATAGACAAATCACCAGGTCCAGATGGCATTCACCCCTGCGTTCTAAGGGAGTTAAGTAATGTAATAGACAGACCCCTATTTCTAATATTCAAGGACTCTATAGTGACAGGGTCTGTTCCCCAGGACTGGCGCATAGCAAATGTTGTGCCAATATTCAAAAAGGGGACAAAAAGTGACCCGGGGAATTATAGGCCTGTTAGTTTAACTTCTGTTGTATGTAAACTGTTTGAGGGTTTCCTAAGAGATGCTATTTTGGAGAATCTCAATGAAAATAAATGTATGACTCCATATCAGAATGGGTTTACAAGGGATCGGTCCTGTCAAACTAACCTGATCAGCTTTTATGAGGAGGTGAGCTCAAGACTGGATCGGGGAGAATCGCTGGATGTCGTATATCTTGATTTTTCCAAAGCATTTGATACGGTGCCACATAAAAGGCTGGTACACAAAATGAGAATGCTTGGGCTGGGGGAGAATGTGTGTATGTGGGTAAGTAACTGGCTCAGTGATAGGAAACAGAGGGTGGTTATTAATGGTACATACTCTGAGTGGGTGACTGTTACTAGTGGGGTACCACAGGGGTCAGTTTTGGATCCTATTCTTTTTAATATATTTATTAATGACCTTGTAGAGGGATTGTATAGTAAAGTATCAATCTTTGCAGACGATACTAAGCTCTGTAACGTGGTTAACACAATAGAGGACAGTGCACGATTACAAATGGATCTGCATAAGTTGGAGGCTTGGGCTGTGATGTGGCAGATGAGGTTCAACACAGATAAATGTAAGGTTATGCACATGGGGAAGAAAAATCCAGGCTAGGAATATGTATTAAATGGGAAAACACTGGGGACGACTGACATGGAAAAGGACTTAGGAGTCTTAGTTAACAGTAAATTTACCTGTAGCGACCAGTGTCAGGCAGCTGCTGCTAAGGCAAATAAAATCATGGGGTGCATCAAAAGGGGCATAGATGCTCACGATAAGGAAATAATTCTACCACTGTACAAGTCACTAGTCAGACCACACATGGAATAATGTGTACAGTACTGGGCACCAGTGTACAAGAAAGATATAGTGGAGCTGGAGAGGGTTCAAAGATGGGCAACCAGAGTAATAAAGGGGACTACAGTACCCAGAAAGATTATCAGAATTAGGGTTATTTAGTTTGGAAAAAAGACAGCTTAGGGGGGACCTAATAACTATGTATAAATATATAAGGGGGCAGTACAGAGATCACTCCCAGGACCTATTTATACCCAGGACTGTATCTATAACAAGGGGACAACCTCTACGGCTGGAGGAAAGAAGGTTTCTACACCAGCACAGACGGGGGTTCTTTACAGTAAGAGCGGAGCATTTCTACATATAACACAATAGAATAAATGAAGAAAAATGACAAGGAATCTCAGACCACAAATGAGGCAATTCTTTATCCATTGAACGAAATGTTTTGCTGAATGCAAAGTATTGGAAATAATGAAATGTTGTTTTGGAGTGCAAGTGCGCCTTTTAAAGTTGAACATTTGTTAGAAATTCCCATGTGTTATTACAATGAAAGATTCATTTGAGTAAGGACCAATATAAAGCATTAATTATGTTTCTAACCTAACCTTTTTTAAAAACGTACATATAACACTGTGCATTAAAAATACACAGACCCTCCTAAAACATGCATAGAAACATAGAAGTTGACCCCAGATAAGAACCATTTGGCCCATCTAGTCTGCCATCTTTACTTATTTAAAGACTCAGACCTCAATCAGTCCTTGGTCTCCCTATATGCAGTATAGTTATATGCCTCGTCCATGCATGTTTATATTCACTCACTGTTTTAGTCTCTACCACTTCTGCTAGGAGGCTGTTCCATTTATCTTCTTCCTACATTACATCTAAACGTAAACCTCTGACACTCTAGTTTTAGATCATGACTTCTTGCTCTAATAATCTCTCCTCCTAAAAAATAAACTTTCCTATGGGAGGGAATGTGGCCATTTATGACTTCCCTGCTCGTAGAAAGAAGAAACTGACCCAGGAAAGCTTCCAGGTGTGTAACTGCGTCACCTTTAAATGTATCGCACAGATAGAGTTATGTTGCATTAAAATAATTCAGAGATTTTTTTATTTGAGTGATTGGCTGCTTGAAGCAACCAAAACCAGTTCCAAATCTGGACAGCAGCGTCCAAACAAAACACTTCAATAGAGATTCTTTGTCAGTAGAGCACTGTGAGACATTAGACTGTCCCTTGAAGTCCTAGGTGAACCACTTTGATCTTATGTTTAAAATGACCTACTGCACATTAACATACATATTGTGATATAAAAAATAACACTGTTTAAGATGTACAGCAGATGACAACTTTTTTTCTCATTTGGATGAGATAATAAAATATAATCCTAGGGCACAAAACAATGATCTTGTAACTTGAAGGTGTCTCCTTGCACTTTAAAACTCCAGCATGTGCAATTTGGAATGTTGGGGCTGAGAACTGGAATGCTGGAATGTACAATCAACCATGTTTTTATCTTCTGTTGGCATGTTGTCCTGTAGGGATTGTCCTATCTTGTGGATGATCCCCTGTTATCTGTACGAACTACCACCATCAAGGTATTAATTTAGTTTTTTTTTCCAATATGCGAGAGTGTATTAAGGTTGGGCAAGTTCACTGGTTCTAGTCTGCCATTTTTCCTTATTTAAAGACTCAGACCTCAATCAGTCCTTGGTCTCCCTATATGCAGTATAGTTATATGCCTCGCCCATGCATGTTTATATTCACTCACTGTTTTAGTCTCTACCACTTCTGCTAGGAGGCTGTTTCCCAACCTGTTAGGCTATTAATCAGAGGATCTATTAACCTATACCGTATTGCTTGAATTAGTTTATATATGTCATGTACATCTCATCTTAGTGACTTAACATTAACAAAATAATAATTTCTATACCAATGAAAGTGCCCATCCTTAAGTGTTGATTTTTGTGTGAGCTCCCCGATTTGTTACAGTCATAAGTGATGAGTATGGAATTCTCATGTATGTTTCAGAAAGATTTATTTTTTTTAAAAAAAAGGTTACTTTTCCCATACAGTATAGTGTTCCTAAAATTCCACTAAAACCATGTCATCTATCTAGGTTTTCTATGCATGCCATTCCTTTTCTGGGACACATCCATTTCACTTGTTGCTGACCTGGACAGCGATACCTTAGATGATGTTGGATATTATAGGCTTAGCTTTTGCAGTCTTTCAAATTATTTTATATAACCCCACATTTTACTTAAATTTACATATAAATTATACCATGTATATTACGCATATTATACTAATAGTTTTACAATAGATATTCACAGTTAACCAACAAAATGTAGTTTATAACTATGTAACGGAGTTAAACAGCGTTATTGAAATTATTTAAAACATTTTAAAGCTGGAATGTAGCATAGTTACTATAGTAGAAGATAAAGACCAAAATGAGTAGGCAACTCAATGGGATTTTTTGTTTATAGACGTTGTCTGGCCAGGAGCAAGATTTGTCTAAAATCTAATGCAACCTAGCCAACAGACCACAATAAAAGCTTCATTTGAGATATCAGGGAAGAATTTTAGACCCCTTCTGCAAAGGATTCTGTGTTAACGTATAATATTTTTTAGGTTGATAGAATTTGTAGCTCTTAAATAGCTTGCTAAACCAAGTTGGCAGATGAGATTTTCCACCAAGAATGCCTGAGCTGGAACTGCATACCACATAGATCATTTGGGGAGATTAGTTACAGTTTTATATATGCCAGCTCAGCCTTCCTTCACAATACAGAGTGAAATCAGCAAGTTTAACTCTAGTGCAATTCCCTAGTTGCATCATTACAGTCACAGGGAAGTTTGAGTGACTTTCAGACACATGGAAGTATGCCTCCAAAAAAGGGTTGAATCCGACAGTTGAGTGTTTCAACCCAAGTGACCTTCTCCTGCAAGATAAGCTATGATGGCCTTCTTAATATAAGGAGATTTAAACAATCAACTCTCGGATATGAAAAGATCATAGTACGGAGCCCTGAAATACTGGTGACAACTCGTCAGAGTTAGGAACTCCCAATGCTTCTTTTATGTTCGCATTTATTTATGTGTAACGTGAAAGTGGAGAGCAGAAGATAGCCCTAGGTAGTCCTAGGTCCCTAGTGTGGATGACTTTTCTGTTTCTATGCATGCAGTTTTTTGGCACTAACTCATAATGTCTCAACAGAACCATGAGTTTATGGATGACCAGTTGTTTGAGCAGAACTGCAGGGAGAGTTCCATGCAAAACTACCCATCAAGCCGAAGCCCGTCTTTGTCAAGTCACCACGGGCTCAGTACATCCTGCTGCTCTCGACGCAACAAAAAAACCACCCACCTCCCCAACTCCAGTGTGCCAGCCACAAGGCTCCGAAGCATGCAGGAGCTTAGCACCATCCACATCCAGTGCAGTGATCAACCATCTCTAACTACAAGGTATGGGTGTACCCTTTTATCATGGATGGTATAGCAACTTCACAGTACACTGAAAATAATCAGTAATTGTAGAGAACAAGGGACGTAGTAGACTCAGGAAGGCTCACTGAGAAAAGTAGAAAGTGCCATAGGAAGGGGTTTAAAGGGCTCATGACAGCATCTTACCATACCTGGGGACGACCGCTCGGCAACCCTTGGGCCCCCCTGACTGCCAGAACTCCAGGGCCCGGTCGCAGTCGCGACCCCGGTAGTTCCGCCACTGCACCATGTTTGAAATATGCAGCACACTCACAAATTTCTAGTCTGTGGCACTTTGCCCCCAGTTTGGATAGCCTTACCTTCCAAAGTCTGAGGTCAGGAGCAGCCTCACAAAAGAAAATACCAAAAACACATGGAAAACTACTGTTTATAGCTGGCAAACAAATTTTTTTTTTCCCTCACACTTTAATATTAATAAAACAAAAAATCGTGTGGTATATTTAAGAGGTACTCTCTTACTACAGCGTAGTATGTTTTAAATTGCTGTTTAGCTGCTGCTTGCTATAAACAATCTATAGTCTTGACTCCCGAGCATGGGTCTGCTAAGCAATGCAGGCAAACTCCAGGACGCATCTTATACCTTCCTGCTTAGACAGACAATAGGATTCCAGTTCTGTATCTCTTTACAGATGGTTCATGGCAAACAAGTGAACTTTTGCATGAATTCCCTGGCTGCATACTTAATAGAGACATATGTGATGTCAAAGCAAGAAAAAATAGATGTAAATAAGTGAAAAACCGAACATTAAAAAATAATAAGTGATTCATGGTTTTAGACCTTTATTCAGTTTTGGCTGTTTTAATTTTGTTGAAGCTAACCCCCACGCAATGTGCTTAAACTAATAACATACAAATAATAATATTTCATGTCTTTATTAAACACACTCATTAAACATTCGGTGTACTTGTGGAAAAAGTAAGTGAACCCTTGGATTCAATAACTGGTCGAACCGCCTTTGGTTGCAATAACCTCAAACAAGCGGCAGCTGCAGATCAGACCTGCACAAAGTTCACAAGGAATTTCAGATCAATACAGAAGTACTTAAACTCAGCCATATCCCTAGGATGTCTGATGCATCACTCATCTTCTACTGAGCTTCATCTGGTGGAGAGCCGCACTGACATTATCTTGTATGAAACTTTGATAAACCTAAGAATTCATTGATTCCCCTCGATGATGGCAAGCTGTCCGGGCCCTCAGGCAGCAATGCAGTTTTAAATCATGATGCTACCTGCACAATACTTCACCATTGGGATGATGTTTTTATGTGGGTATGAGGGGTGCCCTTTTTACACCATACATAGGGCTAAACAATTCAACCTTCCAAAACATTTCAACCATTTTCACATTGTGGAGTGTCAAGGTGCTCTTTTCCAAATTTCAGGTGAACGGCGATGTCAAATTGGAGAGCAATGACTTCCTCCATGGTGTCCTGCCATAAACTCCATGTATGTTCAGTGTTTGGCATATGGTAGGCTCATGAACAGAGATGTTAACCAGTTCCAGTGGTTCAAGCTGTTACTCTAAGGCTCTTTTTTTACCCTATTAAACAACTCGTGTAGTGCCCTGTTGTAGCCTCAGTAAAATAGGTTAATTGATTTTTATTGTGTTTTTTTGCCTGCTTTTGGATCAAAAGCAGGAAAGATAGGTCAGAGGAGTGAACTTGATGGACTTAGGTCTTAATTTCAACCTATATTACTATGTCACTATGTTTCCATTTATAAAGAATTTGACATACTGTGGAGTGCTGAATATATAACCTCTTTGAAATTACTTTGTAACCCTTTCCAGCTTTATGCAAATCAATAATTCTTAAGTGTAGGTCAAATTAGATTTATTTTTTTGTAAGGCATGGTTCACATCAGCAAATGTTTCTTGAGACTGGCAAACTTAAAATGTTTGAGTGGTGTTTAAGTCAAACTAGCTATAAAACACACTTCTAATCCTGGTTCATTGAGTGGACTCTAGGTTTGCAAATTCCAGACTCCAATTAGCTTTTGTCGAAGTGATTAGCCTAGGGGTTCATATACTTTTTCCAACCCACACTGTGAATGTTTGAATGATGTATTCAATAAGGACAAGAACAATACAATGCGTTTTGTGTTATTAGTTAAAACAGATTGTGTTTGGAATATCATATTTTAAGACAAATGTATTTATAAAGGCTGGTAATTCCAAGAGGGTTCATTGTGTATAACTGGATGTGGCTTTGTTGAAACATATTCTCTTTACTTACCATCATCCTTTAGTTGGTTCCCTTTTTTTACACATTGGTTTATTCTACTCACAGAACCCTTCAACTATTCTTAGGGTTTATTTAGAGCGTGCATTATAAATACATTTTTTTTAAAAAAGCATTAAGCTAATCCCCTTCCAGGTACATGAATTTTTGGACCATAAAAATGCAGATTAGTGAATAAATCTCTTTGTCTATGTCTTTGTGTACCAGTACATACTGATATATCGGATTAGTATTCATTAAGAATAAATTGAATATTTAAGAGAAGTGAATTTGCAATATCTATGTCACAATTGCTTATTACCATGCAAATGGCCTGTTGAATTTTGCAAAACCATATCCATCAATGTATTAACATATTCTCACCTGTATGTCACCAGTTAAATGTCTCCTATCTTTCAGTCGTTCCAGCCTAAACCTGAAGTCAGATGATGGCTTAAGATCAAATTGCAAAGCTCCGCAGATAACCACTGCAATTATTAGCATCCCTACTTCTCCAGCTTTGACCCGAGAAGGGGAGAACAAACCCGCCAGCCCTCCTGGACATGCCAGAAACATGCACAGTACAAGTAACATTGTGAAAGTGTCTGCATTGTAAGATGACTTTGCATCAGAACCAAGGCTACCATACCGCAACCTTTTTTTGCTGCAGTATTGTGGAATTAGCAGCAGAGAAGTGACCGGCTTCTGCTATACTTGCCATTTACCATCAAGAAGTGATGTTGAATGAGCTTATGTGTGAAAAAAAGGGGGATATGTACATACATCCCTGTATTCTTATATATAGAAGTATGTATGTTTTTTTTCTTTTTTTTTTTTGATAGCTGGCTGTTAGGACATTTTCCATGGCAAGAAGAGAAGTTAACACAAAAAATCAAACTGACAACACTGTGTCTAAACACCTTTTTTTAAGGTTTTCAGTGGATAATATTTATTCATGAAGAAATGACTAAAAAAATAAAAAATATATATATATGTATAAAAATACAAGGGAGTAGCGAAAAAATTATATTGTAGGTTCTGGGGAAAATGAGTTGGGGGGGGGGGCAGGTGAAAATAAATGCATTTTCCTCCTTGGAAGAGAATCTGCCAGCAACAAAAATGACACAAGATTTGTGTTCCAGTTCCTCGGGAAACAAAAAAATATATATATATGGACAATGGGGACTGGGTAGGGGTTTGAGACCCCGTGAAAAGAAATTCTATTTTCTTTTGTTTTCTGTAAGCGAGAGAGGACATTGAACTGTTCAGGAAACAGAAAAGCTCCTAGCACATTATGGGTCCGGCACATTATTATAGAGGCGAGCACATATACACATTTTTCCCTTTGCTGGTGTTCTTAATTATTAAAACAATTTGTATTAGCCTTATAAGTCAAAAACAGTGCATACTGTGATGTTGTCAGGTATTTTGTCTGTCGGGGGAAAAAAAAAATAGAAAATGCAAAAAAAAATAAAAAAAGTAAAAATCAGCTAGAGTAGCACTTAGATTCCATTCATTTTCTGCTTTATTGTTTAAATCACATCGAAGCAGATTAACCAGTCAGTGTTTAAAGGATATCCAAACTCGTAAGAAAAATAGTTTTGGGATAATGTTTTGTTTTTTTTTTCCTCTCTCGCATTCATCAACAGCAAAGAATAAGAAGAACGTACTGACATCAACGTATTGCTGGGATTTTTTTAATAGTGGATCTGGTGGTTATAAGGATCTTGGCCTCGGGTTTCAGTGTGGCTTTTAATGTAAATACTGGTAGTTGGTGGACTTTGAATATTTTACTCTGAGTGTCTGGGAATCCAGGTTCCTGAACATTTTATAGGACATCAAGGCATCGACTCATCCTTACATTGTGAACAGCAGTAAAATCCGCCCTTCTGATTCTTTTTTTTTTTCTTTCTACAGGGTGGTAATTTGGGGCTCTTATCAGCTCCAGACATTGAAAATAGTTTAAAGTTTTTTTTTTTTCTGAGAAAAGTATGCCAACTAATGTTGGTGTAGCTGCTTTATTGGCCGAGGTGATGCTCTACATTTTTATCTCTGGTCACGGTATAGGGCATTAGCGTTGAGTCTAATTATTTTGATTTGCTTTTGGAAAGTAGTGCTGTCAATCTTACAATGATGAGAGATGACATTAAAAACTTGATAAGTGAGAACGCTGCTTTACACTCACACTTTTAATGGTATGTACAACATGTTCTGGTACGTATGTCAACGTGTGTACGTCTTCAATGTGGTACTTAAAGTGACCTCACTTGCAAGGAGCTGATCATCTAATCCATTTTGAAGTCACATGGCCAAGGACTCTTGGGTGGTCTGATTATGAATGTATTAGCCTTGTGGAAAAGTGTACAAAGGAACGTCTCATGTAGTTTTAAAAACAAGTTATCTATCAGGATCAGTATTCTCTGTGCCTAAGTCACTCTAATAAACGGAACATAAGTCTTCAAGTAGATACACGGTCATCCCTTTGTATAAAAAAGTACACAGATGCCCTAACCATTATTCAAAACACAAAAAGTAATGAAAATTAGGCTGACTAGCAAGTTACAGACAATATATGCTTGTAATATAATTAGTTCTAAATTTAATTTGATTTATCTCTATTTTATATATATATATATATATATATATATACACAGTACTGTGCAAACTTTTAAGGCAGGTGAAAAAATGTAAAGTAAGAATGCTTTCAAAAATATTAATAGTTACATTTTTTTATTTAACAAAATACAAAGTGAGTGAACAGAAGAAAAATCTAAATTAAATCCATATTTGGTGTGACCACCCTTTGCCTTCAGATCAGCACCAATTCCTCAAGGTACGCATGCAAACAGTGTTTTTTAGGAACTCGGCAGGTGGGTTCTTTCAAATATCTTTGCCTTTTTTTTAAGGCAAAGGGTGGTCGCAGGAATTATTGAGTGACTTAGATGTATCTTCTGTTCACTCACTTTTAGTTTAATGATAAAAATAAACGAAGCATTTTTTAAATGCTTTACAGAATTTTTCAAAAACTTTTACACAGTTTTATATATATATA
>VKOC01018539.1:0-22903 GCA_009364415.1 Spea multiplicata | reverse complement strand
AAAACGGCCCAACATCTAACATCTTTGGGAGTGAACCAGCTAGGCAAAATCCTACCACATGACCCAATGTATCTAAAAATAAGAATAAGGTGGCCAGCGATATTTGCAGGTTGGCCACAGAGAACAATATTACATTGACAAAAGATGACACCTTTATCTCCATGACTTTTATACCCTGTAACTCTGGAGAGTCAATCAGTACACAGTTTAGATTAGGTTATATTAGCTTATATACTTTTATTCTGACATAAAGTATCCATTTTCCCAAAAATCAAAAAGTTGCTTTTTTATTACTAAGTACTTCTATATCACAGGAAAACCTGTTTTGGTGCTATTTTTTTAAAATGTTGCCAAAGTTCCTTCTAAAAGAAAATTGATCAATGAGTGACATTTTTGTAAGTGACTTATTTTACGGCATTCTTTCCCAAATTCCTTTGGAATGATAACGTATTTAAATTAAAGCTGCTGCATGCTCTCATTCAGAAGACCATTATGCCTTTAAACAATAGGTTTAAAGCTCCTTGGGCTTCGGCGGAAAGAGTAGCATTGAGATTGTTAAGGAAGAATGCTCTCCCCAAGAATTATTAAAAGAAAACTTAAGAAATGAAAATTGTAGAGAGATAGCAGAAATTTCCCGGGAGGATAGTGATAATGTGACTGCGAGACAAAATGTATGATTCTGAAAAAGGACCAAAAATTCCTTAAACTAAATATTTCTAGCGCTAACAGGAAAAGCCTAAAGCCTGTTCCTGTCTGAAACCTGAAATTGATAAAGATAATTATTGTCACTCAGTAGCTTCCAGTCATTTCCACAGTGTCACTGTAAAAATGAAAATTCAGAAATGAGATAAAATCCTACCACTTGTTTTGATGGATTGTGTCCCCAACCACTCTGACTGATGTGGATTAGACAAAAAATGTTTTAAAAACCTAGATGTGCGAATCCTGTTGACTGAGATAGACATGACATGCTGTAATTCCAGTTAGCGACACTGCAGGTAATAGTGCAGTATGATGTGATATGCCAGGGCAAGAGGAAGGGTAATACATCATAATGAAAAATGGCTCATCACAAGCATGGGTGTAGAAAACACAAGGGACAAATTACTTTATAGCGAAAACATGTGACAGCACTCCCGAAATAAGTGCACTTTGTCATGAAATGAGGGGGTAAGTAAGTCTGGAAAACCCACAAGTTTTTCCTTGGCGTTCCTAAATGCGTAATACCACAACTGCCTAGACTCCTTAGATACAAAGCAAATTCTAGAAAGCAATAACAACATTCATGAGTTGTCCTAAGCGGGTGGTCTCTGCTCTGGGGGAAACGGTCAATGCATTCTTAATTCAGTTCTCCAGTAGTACCACAAGGCTAGTAATACCTGATATCTTGCTCAATAAAAATCTTACAGAAGCCATAACCATGCCATAGATAAAGGCAATACCTGAACCACATTGAACGTAGTGAGCCTGATTTTTCTCACTTATATATATTATACTTGTCATCAATTTTATTAAAATTTCATTTTATATTTTTCTATATTTATTGTAACAACACAGGAAACCAATTAGAATGTTCTATAACCTAAACAGGTAATACCTCAATAACAAATGGATGGAACTGAAAATGGTTACCTACCCTCTCAAGTACTGGGGCATTCAAAGAGAACCCCCTTCCCCAAACCCTATCCTGGTTGCAACCGCCACACTACCTCTAATTCTTTCTCTGTGCCTTATGTTTGTCGCCCCATTCCCCCAGGATTGTAAGCTTGCGAGCAGGGCTATCTCCACCTCATGTATCGGTTTGTCTCTTGTCAGACCCATCACTAGGATGGTACACCAGAGAAGCTGTAACGCGGGTGTCCTATGGCAAGTTTAGGACGGACAGAAACAAGCTGGTTTCCAGCTGGAGACACACAGTTGAGATACAAAGCTGTCACTTCTTGACACTTTTTAATTTCTTATCCATTGTAACATGGCCTCCTTTGTTTAAGTTTATATATACTTTATACAGACACTCCAGCTTTTTCAAGGTAGCAAGTTTGTCCAAACCCACATTTGATACTCACCACCTGTCCCATGTCTCAGCTGCCTTTCCAAGCATCTGGTTCTCCCACTATTTTTATTAGATTGTAAACACGAGTTTAAATAGTGAATTGGATACAGTCACTCCGGTCTGTAATGCCTAATATGCACATAAACATATTTGCAGGATCTGACCAAATCTTAGGGTTAAGCATCAGCACACACGGCTGCCTCATTAATGGTGTCCAGAGAAGCCTCTCATGCTATAATACCTAATAAATATTCTGATATCTCCCCATAGTAATTGTGCATGTGAACAACACTGAATACGTTTTTAACATCTTACATCTGACTTCTACTTTTTCAAACCTGAATTTGAGGATGCCTGCGTAGAATGCCATTGTACAGTATGGCAGTATGTACAGTATGGCAGAATATTACAGTGATATATAAACCAATAAATAAGAATCATAATAATAACAACAATAATAGAATAAATAGTATTTTAATTTATTTGCACATTTTTTTGTGTCAGACTGTAATCGACATGTAAATAGCTTGTAAATAACACAATGACACTAAAAAGTATTTCTTACACTTTCAAATAACTTTTTTCAATTTTTTTTTTACATTATAAGGATAATATACAGTACTTTTAATTCATGTTCATATTTTTAAGGAATCATTAATCTAATACGCAAGGATTCTCTTGGAATCCCTGAGAATGTTTTCAGTTAATTCATGCATCGTAAGACTTTGGCAATGTAAAGGGAACTGCATACAATAAAACAAGGCTTCCATTGTTCCAGTTCATTTTTAGAATCTCTCTCTATGGGTGTAGCAGACCATAATTAATTGGTTGAACGGTGCCCAAAAAGACATTAATTTCTTATGGATTTACTGAAGCGCGTATGACATAAACAGTAATACTTGGTATACTTTCTGTACCTTCTGTAACCCTACAAAGTGGCTGAATTAATTTAAAACGTGTCAAGAAGAGTGGGACAAAATTCCTCCACAGTGATGTGAAAGACTCATTGACAGTTATTGCAAATTGGGGCCACTAGACTTGTGCAAAATGGACCAAATTTGATTCCTGCCCTTTCAGTTCAGACAAAATTCAGAGGGCTTTTTCCTTTTAGAAACAAAAATTTGTTGTCATCTCCATTCACTCTCTCATGCTCTCTTATGCTCTCTTAAGGGGTTAAATAGGGACGTTTATTGGCGGGAAGTTTAATTAAAAATAGCCGTGTTTTTGAGGGGACCTTTAACTTACCTGGCGAACTGCTGAGCTGCTTGCAATGATCTTGAGTCTGGTGAGCAGCAGCAAGGCTGGTGAGCTGAAGACGCCATGGAAGAGTTAATGAAGATGCACCCTCCCACCCACCCTTATAATTTATGCATAGAATATATTGCATTATTTGTCATGGCTTTTATTGGGGTAAGGTTGCCCTATAGTCAATAGGGTGAACTTTAAGGTTAAAGTTATGCCTTCTGGCTTTTAGGGCGGTTGGCAAGGTTCTTTAATTTGGTGCGCTCTGGGCATGGGCCAAGGGCTTTTCTATGGTTATGATATATTTGTTACAAAGTTATGAATGGTTGCAATTGAATGTTTATTGTTTGATTGTTGTTAACTAAATAAAAGACCATGGCCTGTTTCATCCAAATTATGTGTCTTGTGTATTTATTTATTTATTCAAAGAGATATGTATGGTGTCTTCTTTCTTCGTCTGTTTATCCATAAACCTGACCTCCTGGTGAACTTCCACAAAACGGCGGAGCTTCCAGATACACCCTCTCCCCAGTCCCTCTAATCGGTGCAAACAGCTTCGGTTTCACCGCGGGTCACATGACGTCACATGACCCCGCCGCCTGCCTGTCTCTCTCCGTGCTGGTTCATAATTGTTCAGAAAAGGCCCTTCTGACCTGGACCAGTGCAGCCCTGGTCAGAAGGGACCTTGACTGCTTAGGCCCACAGCCCGAAGAGAATACCCGCCCAATACCCGAAATAAGAAACAAGACACAATTGTTGTGGGTAGGGCATAGGCGACAGCTTTATTATATCCCCACCCTTTATTGACTAGCAGAACATAAACCAATAAATGACATTAATTACATACTTAAACGCCCAATAGGCGGTTATTGTACCACTTGCACCAAGAGTCCTAGTCCATCCGATGCCATCAGCCGTCTTCAGGACATGCCTCCCCAAGCCCGTTGGGCAAATTCCAGATAACAAACTCATAAGCACTGGACAGGGGGAACAACACCGCCGCTGTGACAATAAAAACAGAGAGACAGAAAACAGGAAAAACAACGTGACCTGACAGATGAACTAAGGGGTGGGAGAGCGGGACAATCACAAATGCTGTGGCAGCTTCAGGAAGGCAAAGAGGGAGATGATCCCCCTTCACCTTCCTTTAACCCCTAGGTCCTGCAACAAAGTTGCAAGGCTCAGCCAACAAGGACAGGGGCCGCTGACAAGCCATTAGGCCTAGACCAGCAGTCATGTCCCCCTTCCTTACTGGTCCAGGGGGCCCCTTGACTGCTTAGGCCTATAGCCCAAAGAAAATACCCACCCAATATCCGAAATAAGAAACAAGACACAATTGTTTTGGGTAGGGCATAGGCCACAGCTTTATTACATTAATTACATACCCGCCAGCTACCGGACCTTTCAGGCCTGATAGGCGGTTGTTGTACCACTTGCACCAAGAGTCCTAGTCCATCCGATGCTATCAGCCGTCTTCAGGACATGCCTCCCCAAGCCCTACGGAAAATTCCATATAACGAACTCATAAGCGGTGGCCAGGGGGGGAACAACACCGCCACCGCAGACCCGGACCACCATCAGGTTGGACGAGGAATGACCTCAGACCAAACTAAGGTAACTTCCTTAAACAAAGCACAGCATAGGCAAAGAGGCAGATGATCCCCCTTCACCTTCCTTTAACCCCTTAAGGACAATGGACGGTCCCTAAACCCATTGAAAACAATGCATTTTGAGCCCGTACATGTACGGGCTTTGTCATTAAGGGGATAATGACCTTTTTTTCAGGCAGCATTCCTTACTGATGCCATTCATTCAGTGAAACATGTAACGTCTCACTCAGATACATCACTGATTACTGTATCTTTGGCTGGTTATCATTATCTTTTTATTATTATCTTTTATTTATTAAGTGCCAACATATTATGCAGTGCTGTACAATTTAAATGGGGCAGTTAACACATACATAAAAAATACACATTAATACATACAGACACATCAGGAGTTGGGAACCCAGTCTGTGAGCGGCCTCATGGTACTTTTACACAATATTCCTGGCCCTGCTTGTGAGCTTACAATCTAAATGAAACCAAAGGAAGAGTAAAAAGAGGAAGTAGTAATTAGCAGACATGTACACGGTGAGTAGAATCGACTTGAACAAAATCTTTGTTCCTTTTCGGGCAACAAATTTTGTTTCCTGGCCAATCAGCTCAGACATTCAGGAGTGTTCCCAAAGGAGGAGGTCCCTGACGGCTTCTGGATTTCATCATAGAAATTTTAAAAAAGGTTCTCCGAGAGTAAGGGCGGTCAAAGAGGTGCAGCGGCAGCAGCAGTAGTAGTAGTAGTAGGGCACTGGGCCTGGGCAGGCAGACAGTGGTACATCATAGACACATGCAGCCCTGTGGAATAGGACTTAATTTTCTCCAATGTTATATTATAATGCCCGGTTTTGTCGCCAGGATTTATTTATCAATGAAGAATAATAGATGATATGATAGAAAGATTATTAAAAAAATAACAAATTACAAGTTTGGCTGGTAGCATAAATTGGCAACTAAATTCTACTCAGGAGCCAGAAATGTCTGCTGCAGTCCCTGTAATACATCACGATAGTCACTACAGCTTCTCCAATCCACCCCACAACAGTACATTTTCTGCACTAAAATTAACTATTAATTAACTTGCAGTAGGTAAGTGGTGAGCATCAACCTCAGCCTCTGCTGAGCTAACTGTCACTGTGTTACACTCCAACTCCCATCAGTCTGGCTTCTGACAAGTTAAAATGGCGTCAACGCGCTTATATATCTAATGTCCTCTCCCCTTGTAAATGCTGATTGACCAGAATCACAGACATAACCATCAATGAGACTGCCCCCATTTTTTTGGCTAGCTCTACCTATCAGTCATTGATACGTACCCTCTCACACAGAGCCCCTCCCACTTTACCTCATCAACAAGCGCCAAAATGGCTTGTTATGGTGCCAAAATGGCTTGTAAGGGCGGCTACAAGTGGCAACGAATGGACGAATCCTAACGAATTTTGCAATTCGTTTTTGTTAGCTTGTTCGGAAATCCCCCATATTTTTCTTGATTCATACGAATGCATGGAAGAGGCAATTTTCATTAAAAATAAAGTTGATACGAAAACAAATGGACAAGTCTAGTTATTAGGGCTCAGTTGTTTCAGGATGCAGGATAGGATGTTTAAATAAAATGGACAGGGAGGTTGGGGGATGTGTTAGTGCTTGGTTTTAGAAGGTGGCTACCACACGGCTTGGGATGTAACATAAAGGCTTCAAGAGAACAAAGAGAGGCGAAATAATAGAAAGGTCTTGTATAAAGGAGTTATGGCTTGTAGGAGGCCAGAGGGGGAGGGGATCAGGACAAGGAAGTGTACATTTCAAAATGTGTATACCAACATTTGGCCAAAAAAGAAACAATCTCCCCAATTTGGTACATATACGGGAAAACGTGCATAATTATACAAAATATGAATTAGCAAAGTTGCTTGCAGATCTGGCAAAGTAGTCCAAATGTGCTTACCCACTTTTTAGAAGACAGCTGCGCCGACTGTTTTACACGAGGCGGCACACATGTTGGGTCCCTAGGTGAATGTTTCTGTGTTGGAATGCTCTTCATGTGTCTTATTTGTTTCATATGTCTCCTTTAACCTAAAGAGTTGGAGCCAAATGATCTTTGAAATGAAGAAACACCCTGTAAAGCAGGGCGAGGCAAGGGGCTGGTAGAATTAATGTAAAGGAACAGTCATGGCAAAAGAAATCAGACAATTGTCCTTTTAATCATGAGCGTTCTGCAGAATCCCCAATATGCAGTTGCCCCTTCCCCTGCCCCAAACATATTTTGCATGCCATATGATTTATTTACCTCCAGGCAGCTCCAGTACTAGTTTGGTGAGACCCATGTGTATGTGTGGGGAGACATATTTCAACATACTACTCATTGTTAACATTAATTAAATAAACTGTATATGTGGGAAACATAATGAGGAAATAACTAAAAAGGTGTATACAGGGTGTGTCTGAGTGCATTTACAATACCATAATAAGAACATTTACAACACAGCATAAAATGATGATAAATACAGTATATCTATTTTTATGTTGTGAGTAAAGATGACTTTATAATAATTGTTTAACTAAATATCAAAGTCCTGGCTAGATATTCCCTCTGGCGTTAAGGACAAACAGTCCAGCTACCAAAATAAATATTTTTTACCATGGCAATCTTGGAAAATATTTTTCATAGTTGCATGTTTTTTGTTTTTGTTTTAAGAACACGTCAGTCGCCTTTCATCATCCTGTGAAGCATTAATTATCTTTGGTCTTCATGACAGGCTCTCATAATTTGTGTAAATACAGACTGCGAATGCTTCAAAGGATTGGTTACCATTTTAAAAAAAATCAGCCTCTGCATCCTCCTTGTGCCCTGTCGACTAAGCTGGTCTCTTCTCTGTGTATCGACAGCTTTACAATCACTTGAAAGTAGACCGAACTGTCTCTTTAAAATAAATTTGTGCACTTTGTAGGGTCGGCCACATGATGTGCCTACCTGTCTCCCAAGGCCGGGTTAATCAAGGGAGCAATAGCTTCGATTTGGTTAAACTTAATCAAACATGGCTGACCTGACTTGGACCAGTGAAGTCATAATCTAGAGAGTGCAAATGAGAGAGTAAAGTAAAGACGTTTTACCTTACTGAGAGGGTGGTAGATAAGGTGAACAGCCTCCTGTCAGAAGTAGTTGAGGGTAATACAGTAAGGGACATACAGGACAAAGCTACTATATCATGAACCTAAAACACTGGTTAAGGACTTTACATCAAGAAAAATGGTCAGATTAGATGGGCCAATTGGTTCTTATCTGCAGTCTATGTTTCTATAGACAGGTTCACGTGGGATGGATGGAACACTGTGTGACCTGACCCCACTGTAATAGTGTGGCTGCTTGCACATTGTGAAGCTTGAAGGAACGACTGCAGGCAAGGTAAGGCTATGATGATGGTGTGATTAATGTGTTAAATAGAGCAAGTGTGTTAGAATGAATATATATGAGTGTGTTAGTGTTGGTATGTAGGTTTGTGTGAGTGTAAATGTGTGTGTTAGGGAGTGTATGTTACCGGGGCAAGGGCAAGGGGTCACTTGGCTTCAGTTGCTCCCCAGGCAAGAAGGTGCTTGCCCTCCCCTGCAGGTTACCACTTTTCTTATATAGAATGCTGATATGGTTGCTTTTATCTTCTGTTTTATACAGGTAAAAAAGGCCAAAGATTTAAGCCAATGCCAAAAATGTTACATAATGCAAAAATACTTTTTTGCTTAGATTTCTATTCCTTCCAGGAGTTAGGCTGTTGGGTGGTTGGATGCCAACAGGACTGCCATCAGAAACTGTTTAGGCTAGGCCTCAGCCAACCCATCATAGCGTATTATCTTAATGCTTCTTCCATGTTACCTCCTGCCCAGCCACCATGTTAGAAGTCCCTGCTTTGAAAGTGACACAGTAGTATTCATGATACAGATATGGGGGTATTATGGCAGTGTGGGATTTTCAGAGGATGCAAAGTCTCTCCAGAATGTGAGCTGCATACAGCTATATTGGCTATACTCCCCTGATGGTGGCCCTGAATACCAACTAGAGGCAATCCCAGTTGTCAGAGGCCATGTATAAGGAGTGTGCACATTTTCTAGAGTCTGTTTTGTGTGATCAGTGAAGCACTTGATCTTGAATGTAATAACTGGGTGCTCCTAACCATTTGTGAATGCAGAGGAAGATGATAAGATTTCAGACTAAGGGATTGGTTACCACACTAAGTTACTTGACCATGTAATATCAGAACCACTTAACAAGCCATTTGCCAATTTCCTGAGCCATTATGGTTACATTTTGACATCATCAGGAACCGTGGACATTTTTTGTTTAAAAACAGGAAAATATTGGGAGTTGCAACAAAATCCATTTACAGCATATTTACAAAGAAGCATTTTATCATATTTAAATGACTCTCCAACCAAACATTACACAATCAGTTTGCTTGAAACATGACACTTTCTACTGCAATACGTTAAAACTAGCAATTAAACCATAGAAGACATCTTAAAAATCAGCCACGCGGAACTTAAGTCATCACCAGGATACTTTAATTAAAAACAAATAAGTCGATTAAATATTTGATGTGTCGAGACATAGAAAATTACCTTAGCCATGCCCCATACATATTAGTATATAGGCTGCATGTTTCCTGGGTATCGTTGTAGCACAGGCGACTATGGCCTCTAATACGTGTATATAAACAGCAGCAAGTGTAATTAGAAATTGAAATGATACAATTGTTCTTTAATTATTAAATGAGTTTCATAAATAGCCATCAATTGGTTGCAGAGTCATGTTTTGGTTAAGCATTGTCCCTGGCCACCCCTCTAGCTGGAATCCCACTTTGGCAGTTTTGGTGTTGGGTGATATCCTTATTTCTATTGAGCCAGGGGATTACACAAGGTGGTATCAGAAGGATTAGAAGAACAATAGAGTGTAGTTGAAGCAACATGGACAAATAGGTCTGGTTAATATATATATATAAAATGTGATGGGTCATAAGGCAGCAGGGAAATGAAAAACGTTGTCTCGCTATTGTTTAAAGTATTGAAATATTATTATTATTTATTGTTTTATATAGCACCGTCAAATTCCGTAGCGCTGTACAATGGGTAGACCAGACATAACAAGTAGGATGTAACATAACAAATTGACTAACATAGACAACAGGTGAGGAGGGCCCTGCTTACAGTCTAGAGGTTTTGTGTACCTTTTATTTAATGACTATGTTGCTTATGTGTATTACTATGCTGTGTGTAATTAACATTGTGTATGGGAAGTGTGCTTCAATGTATCCCAAACATTTTTGAATTACCTTCTCTGGCACTAGAAATGTCATAGCACAACGTTTTTGGATCGCTAGCGATGAAAGGTCAATTCAACCTGTTTCACGTTACATTAACTTACTTACAGTTCACTGGGTAATATTTGAACCCTGGTTTACAGACTGAGGAGACCATATTACCAGCGTCCTCTGCTCTGTTTAATAACATTTTCAGAGAACAATAGCTGATGTTTTTAGTTTTTACTGTCTTGTTTAAAAGCCTTGTATTTATAATGCTTTGTAGGACATCAGAATGCCATTGGAACTATAGAATGCTTTGTGCACCTGAGTGGAAAAGCAGTAATTAAACAGTACGGGTAAAAGCAGTCAGCCTTGGAGCTATTTATACGCCGCATGTTTACTCATACTATTAAATACCATAAGTTAATTGTTTTTCAGCTCAGAACCAAAATGATATAAGCCGTAATTAGTCAGTCTTACGCTACTATAATTACCTGTCATGAAAATGTTCTGCTGTATTAAGTGATACAGAGTAAAAGGCTATATACTGAAAGGTCACCTGTAATGTAGTTTAGCATTGACCCCACTCAGTATAATCCATTAAATGGTATTTTCCTCAGGCTTCCTTCTGCATCATATTTTTATGGGCAGTAAATTTATGTATACATGAAGACTGCAAAAATACATTCGGCACAGGGGTCTGTAATGATGGAATATTTACTTTATGCTTTAACATGGACTGTTTTGGTAAAATGCAGTCCCAATTAATTGAAAAAGTTTGACGATAATCTTAGAATTATGGAAAAGGAAGAAGTGAAGAAGAGTAAAGTATAAGGTATGATGAATGCAAAATGCTAGAAGGTCAATGAAGAAATGGCTGTAGGGCATTGACTGGGAAGCTCCCAAAATTTCCACGCGCCAGGATCTCAGAGACCTGAAATGCACTACTATGATATATAAATGATACATTCAATCTTTCTAACATCAGTTACATAGATCATCCCAATTCCTCCCCTGATCTTTTTTTTTCTAGGAGCTTAGAATGCTTGCTATAGCCATGGAAGTCACAATAACATGAACAGAAATTACAATAAAACAAAAATCATAAATAAAATACAGTACTGTGAACAGTGAGAGTACAAGCCGCAATTGTGTATATCTTTCAAAATGGAAGAAAAAAATAAGATAAATATTTTTTCTATCTTATTATCCCTTTGAAACAATACAGTTAAAAAAAATGTAAAAAAATCCAAAAAGAGCTTCTCTTGTTACTAAGCATTGGTGGCGTAGTTTGTAAGAAGGATATCTAGTAATGGAGCTTACCAGGTAGTTATTAGTTTAATCAGAGGTGCAAGTAAAGTACCTACATGTTTGTATTCTGGTTCCTTCCATGTGAAAAGCCTTTGGTAAACCCTGTCTTCTACTGCACTTGAACATGGCCTTTGGACTTCATGGGGCAGTACTAGCGAGCACCGATGTCACACTGACCATTGCTGAAAATCAGCAATTTTGAGCAAGACAATGGCAATAGGACATCAGACACCTTCTGTAGCATCTATATTTATGCAATTATGTGGAACACTACGTTGAGATAAGTTATATTTATTTTTATTTATATGACTTCTAGCTAAAGCATTAACTTATACTTACCTACTTAAAAAGGAGTTCCCCTTTAATTCTTTGTAATGTGAGGAAATCTCCATTCATAATTAGAATAAAAACTAATTTAGGAAAAAAAGTGTGGAAATAAATATGATAGTTAGGGACAGATGCCATGAATTTACTAGATTAACTTTCAAATGTGTGCAAACAGGGAAAAGAAAAAATGTCGGTGCGCTAAGCTAGTCTCAGGCTCAAAAATACAAATGTATAATATGAGGCCTACCAAACAGTGTGAGCCTGCTGCAAATACAGTGTGTTGGCTGTACAATGTATACAAAAAACAAAATACTGTCTGCGCGTGTGAGTGTGCCTTGATGTGGCGGGTGAGCTTAATTATGCTTTGGCCAATTCATATAACCCAAACCTCTCATTTATATCATGTTTATATATTTGCTGCCAACTTTATTAGGGTGAGAAGCGCAGACAGTATTTTGTTTTTTGTAACTTTCAAATGTACTCTAACTTTGTGTTGGCTTTCAAAGAGATGTGCGACATTAGTAATTCTTGTGGTATTAAAATAATATTCTTGGAATAACTGCGGTGTATACCCACTATTCTTGTGTTCTTTGTGGAATCTATGCCGCAGTTATATTAGTGTTAGTGTTTCTCCCTATTATGGGTATTGTGGTTAGTACAAGGAATAAAATATAGCCTGAACACACACAGTCTGAAATGTAGTTTCTAATTTTATGTACCCGTACGTATGCAGAGCCCATAAATATATAACTATAATAAGGTAATATAGACAAACTTACCTTATGTTGGACCCACTGAGAAGGACATGTACTATATTAAGACAGAAGACTACTCTGTAGGTACTTAGTAAGAACAATGGATATAACCCTATGGGTCCAAGAGAAGTTGGAATCTGTAGAAAGTTTATACTTTTTTATTGGGCTAGAAAATGTCACACAGACTTTCAGAACCTGAATCTTATTCAGATCTTCTTCCATCTGACAAGAACACCTCTGAGGTGCTGAAAGCTTTTTCTATTTTTCTATCCAGGAGCTTGTGTCTACTTGGTGGGACAGGGAGCAAAAATAGGCCTGGACGTTTAACGCATATGAGCCCACAGAAGTCCTACCTTACACTGATGTCAGATCAACTTCCAAAAGCGACACTTACAATACCTTGAGCAGCTGCGCGTCTTGGCCCAAGGACAAAAAAAAATTGCCATGCCACTTTAAGGCCAGCAGCCACCATATGACGATCATGTAGCTGCGAGCTGGATACACCTGGTTGTATGCTACACTCTCACACTCATGAACTCTAAGGGATTACATCTGCTGCATAAGAGACCTGAGCCCATCCAGACCTGCCCATAGAACATACAACTCTGTAACACAGAAGTCTATTCACTAAAGTGCAAACGCTTGCGAGTTGGCAAACAAATGCAGAGTTGCAGCTCCAAACTTGCATACATTTTACAAAAGCCGCAAAATTTATTCTAACCAACTGGCGTTAGCACTTGCAAAAAGTAATGTAATATTGTGCATACACTGGAATACAAGTGATGCGAGCAGTCATGCATACAGGCAGCTCGATAATTCATTAATCTGAATTAATCTAATTTTAAATGCAAGTTGTAACTTTAGTTCCAGTTTAGAACTTTACCTCGCAACCACAGAGTATACCTGAATATACTTATATAATTTATTAATGTCTGTGATATATAAAATAAATGTGTGCCTAGAAAAACCTTAGGGAGTTCTGTTAAATTCATTCTATATGTGGCTCCATCAAAAACGATAATGTTTTATCATTATATGACACAAGTTAACATTAAGATATTGGTTTTGTTTAAGAATTTATGAAATGTATTTTGCAAGGCACCCCCACGATATAAAATGTCAGCTTTGTGTGCCAGCTGTGGTCTTAACAAATGCATAACTTTTATATAGTTGAATTCCCAGTCCAATCCTTGAGCTCAAATCAGGTTGCAGTTCTCCATGCCATTCATAAGGACATCTAATCCGTTAATCCTTGTACCATCTGGAAAGAAAATAGCGAGATTACTTCCAAAGCTCTTGTCAGATGGTTAACAATAACGGCAGTATGTAAGAATGGACAGATATAGATTTTCCCACTCGACTACAATATCTCATTACTGTAGGTTACAATGTATAGGCTATGGGTTTATTGCAGTCTAGTGAAGATTAGGGCATCATTGCAGCCACTACATACAACATCACTACATCAGTTGAACAAGAAATAAAACAATAAGATTGAGAAGGTAGATCCGGACATCTTAGAGTATGGATGTTACAGGGTTAGGCACCAACATTTCTCACGGTGGACATTCATCGGGGTCTGTGGTGGACAATTTAATGATGTTCTGTGGACCTTCATAAACCTTGCCATGGACACTGGCGTCCTTGTACAGACACATTGCCTATCCCTGGGATGTTGGTAAACTAATAATAATGCCATGATGGTGTACATTGCAATATGCTGGAAACAGTTGAAAATAACCATTCTTAAAACCTTCCATGAGTATCACTTTTTATACATAACATCCCCTGTATTTTAAATATTATAATGTTTACAACATATAATCAGGTGTTATCCCTCAAAGAGGTCCCAACTTGCTAAAGGATAAAGAAGTCTGATCTGAGATAGAGTAAGCAGAGGAGTAGGAATACTTACAGCACTTAGTTTATGGGTGATTTTGAAAGACCAGATTGTAATCTTACGAGCCGAGTCCTCTTTACCTAATATATTGGTTTGTTTGTCTTAGTCTGTCAATTCTAGTCTTGTCAGACCCTTAAAATGTAGGTACTGTAAGGAGCGCTGTATGAATTGCTGGCGCTACATAAATGAAAATAATAACAATCATAATTCTTCATGTACATAAATATTTAATTTTCTTAGTAGGTTCTGCCCATTTGACGTTCATGCATATTTGATCCTAAGCGCTGCTGCTTGGTGAGACATGATTAGGGGTGTTGCATATAGGTGAGCAGAATACCAGGAAGTTTTTAGGAACCTATAGATGTCTACAGAACTCTGCCTTGCGCATTGACATGCTTTATATTACGTGACTCATTAAATATGTCAGATAAATATTAAAAGTAGCTAAACTGCCAGATGCAACAAATAATTTTGACTACTTGGACACACGCTTGATGTTTGCATGGAAACCTCAACTTTCAGCAAACGAGTCCTCTCAAAGCTGAAACGCTATGCATGATTGGACATTTAAAGTACGTTTTCCACTTGAAATGTATTCTTAGAGAGAATCCTGTAGTATGGCTGCAGATCACCAAATTCAAAATGAACTACTTTCTCTTTTGCCCCTGTGTTTGTATTTTTGAGCACGATAATCAGCTGATCATTCCGATATTAACCGGATTCTTTCACCTCTGTCGAGAATGTCGGTTACTTCTAATGAAATCTGCTGACTATCCTATGATGACAGAATAGCCTTAAATTTAAATGGTCTTAAATTTAATCAAAAAGGTATTTTTAGGGACTAGACTAGACCAGTGAGCAATCTTTTTTTTTTATTTTGAACCTGGGAATTTAGCTCGCTTTGAGTATGGATTTTGTATTTTAAGACTCAATGTATTTTAAGACTCAAAAGTTCAATGCAACAATAGCCATTAAATTAATTCGTTTCTACTCCTAAAACTATTTTTGACTAATATTTTAATGTGAAGGATCACATGCTGCTAAGAGGCTTACACAGAACCTATGGGATTAATATGTACAATGGGAGGTGTGGGAATACTGTAAAAACGTGGCCCACAAGACTCCAGTCGTACATAAATGTCATATAAAATATCCAAAGTTGTCATTTTTCTACAGGAATGATCTGATCACCATTGGAATGGTGCAATTAACGAATGCAGGGACATTTCTCTATTAAACTTTGTCTAAGAGGTCTCCTCACCCCACCCCTTACAAATATAGTCCATACCAGAAAGGAATTAAAGGATTGCAACATCACAAGAGCTAAAGATTCATCATCGCCATTTATAGCATCTGTTGGTACCCAGCTTTCTAAACTAAAAACACCTTCTATGGTAAAATCTCATCAAGTGACAGCTTTTCAAAGTTAAACTTAAAAAAATAATAAACCTTTCTTTGTTCTTTATTTAATGTAACTAAAGTCAGCAATGAAGCTTCTATAACAGCCCAAAGGCACATGTGAGCCTGTATGCAAAATCACCTTTCCCAATTTTGTTATTCAAACCAAAGTACAATTCTGGGGAATCTTCCAAGCCAGGACATTCTAGTTACCTTAAATCACCTGATATAAGATATTATTCACTTGAAATTATGAATTGAAAAACGAAAAACTAAAAACACCCAAAAAATTACGTGAAATTATGAATGTCGGGCTCAATGGGTTTTGTATCAATAGGGTGCTGTAGTTGATGAGCGGAGATAGGATTTTTGCATGCAACATCAAAACAGTCTTGATCTGGAAAGTTAATGAGCCACCACAGGAAGGTAAGCCTGGTCTAATCAGAATTTGCAATACAATTAAAAATAATAATTCAACTTATTAAGCATAGAGGAACCTTGATATAGCCAGTTATGGAGTTAATTTGCTATTCCTGAAATAGTACTGTGGTTTGAGTGTCTGTACTGGAAGGATTCTTTCCACTGTGATGTTCTTTGAGTCTTGTAATCATTTGAATTAGAAGGCAATAAATGTTAGGCATTACTTATCCAAAGCTTATCACACTTCTTCCCCACTGCTGTTAACTTTCCTGTATCTTTTGAAGGGTTTTATGGTATTTTATGTCATGCTAGAAATGTCATACGATCTCAACAGAATGTCCAACTGAGCCGTTTGAAACCAATATCAACTTATTTATTTATCGGTGCTGTATTAGAGCCAAAGTTCAGGTATGAAGTTGTGGACGTGTCCCCAGAATTTCTGTAGCCTAACTGAGTTCCACTTCAATTAGATTGAGATACGGATTCAGCAGATTTGTTACCGCAAAGGGTTGAAATATAAAAGGGCCAGACATAGAAGATACAGTCTGCAAAAAGGTAGATTTTGTTTATCAAACGTTGGAGCTTGCAGACTAACCAGGAAGTGAGGACACACTATATGTATACTACATTTTAGTAGTTAGGGTTATTTAGGATATTTTATTGTTTTGTATTATTTTGGTTGTCTACTGTATGAAATAAAATGTTAATGAGTATCAACAAACATGAACTTTACCGTAGCTGTGGAGCTAAGCAACCAAATTTATAACCCTTATAACATCTGAATAGATAAATGTTAAATTGTTTGGAGGTTTTCAGGTTGAAATGTCAGCTGCTGGAAGGGAAATGAATCTTCTTGAAAGTCTTAATTGGGAAATATACGTTTCCCAGGAGTAACCTATTTTTATTCAAAGTATGTGTCTGTGGCCAAGGCAAGATGTAATTAAGATAACATCTAGTAGCTAGCAAGTCCCTGTGGTGGGTTTAATGCATGGCACACCAGTGAGCTGCTAATATGGCTCGCAGTAGAGGTATCTTTGGATCAAGTGATGGAGTTCCTAACACATATTGCAGGATCAGTCTTTAGATGGATGGTTGGGATTTATCTTTTGCAAGATTTTTAATGAGTATATTCAATTAGGGGGCATTTCAAACACCTATATTTGTGTAACCTTATCCTTAATGTGGTGGTCTCTATAATGATTGGAAACATGGACAAGGTAGGTAAGCTAAAGATTGGAACAACTATTTATGGATACAACAGAGATGACACAATTTTGAATATGCAAGTCAAAAAGGATAGAATGTTTTAATAATAAGGTGGAACTCATCAACGGAAATCAGCTGGAACAGTTATACAGTTATATAGCACCCGTCCTAAATCTAGTTTCTCTGTTCCTGTGCAGTTCTGCAGGGGGAAATGATTCCAAATCATCTTGATTTTGTGCCAATGATTTAATAATAATAATAATAATAATAATAATAATAGCATGAATATATTTGATGAACAATTAAAATGCAATAAAGTATCTAATAAAATTAAACAATTACAGATTAGCAAGAACTGAAAGGTAACAGATTATGCAAATCAAGCACAACAAGACTTTTATTTTTTGACTGAAGTCATTCTTCATTCTGGTACACATGTAAAGATAAATTAGTATTTCATCACTGAGTCACTGATTCAGTCCATACCATTTTAATCAATTACACATACTCTATTCTGTTCTTTATGTAAAAATATATAGTCCACAAGTTCATAGTGCCAACAGAAGTGCTGAGCATCGACCATGTAAAAGATCGGGGAAACAAAGATAGTTACCAGAATATCCCAGGTGAACCAGAAATCACTCCTCAATGGTCTTTCTAGTCAATGTCTTCTTTAAGTACCACAACTCTCCAGAAGAACATGGAGAGCCAGAATACCTGGCTCTGATTTGGTTTCAACAGGGGGGACGGAAGGGGTTACATATCCCTTCGAGGAAGGTGTCCCCAGAAGAAGATTGGGGACACAGTGTCCTTCTGAGCCCACACAATGGCACAGGCACCATCACCATCTTCACTGATATGGTTAAAGCACAACACCTCTGGCCTTTAACTTAAATCACATCTCTATCCTTTGAGAAGTCGTAGTAAGTACTTCCTAAAACCACCTTCTGTATAGCTGAGTGCTCAGTAGAAAGGTATAACCAATTACAAGAAATCTGTTATAAATATTTTATTTGCATTATTGTTATTATGTTTTATTTGTAAAGGCTACGTAATTCACGCAGTTCTTCTAGCAGCACATTCAAAGGGTATGGCAAAACTAGAATACTAAGACAAACCGAAACACTGGCCCTGCTCTCAAGCTTGCTATCATTACATTTGTCACCTTATATTTTAGTACATACCCACTCATCATCCCACCCCCTTCCAACCATCAGTATGTCTAGCCAAAAGATCAATTTAAGTTATTTTTAAGGTTAATACTTTAGACTGTCTGCAGCTCTCAGATTGTATAAAATGCCATCAGTCACTCCACAATGTAATTGTTAAATCCGGTTCTGTCTCCAAACGCTGGGTTTTCTTCTTTTTCTAAAAGTAGATAAGTAAGTATGCTGTGTAAAAATAATTTATTGCCGTTTCACATAAATATGCATGGAGTGTGCCTGCTAATTTAAAACTTCTGTATAAAAGTCACCTGGAAAACTAAAGTGCTGGCTATTTATAGACCTCATTGTGCCTTAGCGATGATTTGATATTTTTCAGACAGGAATGTAATTTTTTTTTTTGTAGGATACAGCCTTTATGTGTACATTACTGATATCTGGAAAAATCAAAAAGTCATGGTGCGGCAAATCCAGAGTCATCTGCTGTAAATGTCAAAAAGTAAAAATGTATACGTTAAATGTTAGCCTTATATGGGGACATTCTTACACCGGGGCACGGAGACGATCACCATAAACTGTGTATAGGCATTCTCTGTCTATCACCCACTGTGAATGAAAACTCTAGTTAAATTCTAGAGCAAAGGTTTAAAAACCATAGCAACCGATAAAATAGTCATATCAGCAGGAGCTTTCCGCTGGCAGGGCTACTCTACTCCTACAGGACCAGGGCAATTTTGTTATTTTGCTATGTTTTATGCATGATGCAAATAATATATATTTTGGGGGAACAAGTAGGGGGTTCAGTTTTTTATTAATTTTTCTACCTTTTAAACTTTTTTTTCAATGTTTTTTTCAACTGATCTGATATGTCACTAGTCTAGGTCTTTATACATAGGTCTATCTCCATAGTTTATTCATTAACCTCTGAGTTTTCAGGAGGGTTAAACAGATTTACTGAATTCACCATTACATTATAAAGGTCAGGCCCAAAAAACCTTTCATGCAAAAAAAGGATTGAACCCACCTGACGGCAATGCCCCCGCAGCTTCTTTGTTCTTCTGTCTGTATCAGAGTATCTGTAAATTATAATTATCTTTTCTATGGATTCTGAAAAGCTGATGATGTAATACGTAAACATTACATATATTAAGCAGACATAAGGTGGAGAAGGTCCAGCTTGCCAAAGCCCAAAGACTACATGAAAGTAGGGACCTGATAGACGAGGGCTAAAATTGGTTTATTAATGATATCTTTATATTACCGATGTAAGCTTACATTCAGTTTTTAGAAATCAGAGGGCATATAATAAGTATAGCCCAAAGCCTGGATGTAGGTTTATTCAATATGTGTCAAAGTAATTAATGTTACTGGGGGTGGGCATGTGTGTGTCTGGTGAAATTGTTGTGTCTGTACTGCATCCAGAAAATATCCAAAGGTTTATTTATTTACCACGAGGAGCTGAGGGGCTAATTTGCAGCTGTCACAGTTAATGCAAAAATGGCCACTGTTTAGTTTGGTTTCCTATCCCCGCTGACAGTCCTTTTACGCAATGCACTACAAGCTGGACACGGCTCGTTTTGAGAATTTCTCCACCACAGACATCCCGTTCCCTATATTTTAAACTCTCCTTTGCAAACACAAGTACTGGGAGATGCCTCATTAACTGTATCCGTCACTTGGTCGGATCCTCGGAATAAGAAAAAAAAACATAGCAGGACTGATTTTTTAGCAGAGATAAAAACAGTAATGAGAACATTTGTTCATCCCGCATGGAGAATCAATCAGTTACCAATTAAACAATGAAGAAAATGATTTTTGGGCTGGAATGGCCTTTATGGTATAGCACAGGAGCTGTATAGTATGATAGAGGAATGTCGTTTATCATATGACACTCGTGCAGAATCTTTAAAGCACTGGGTTTCATTAACAATTAAGTATCTGATAACTCGTAACATGGCACCAAGTGTGCCAGCTTGAGGTCCTGGATTTACATCCAAAAAGTACTGCACTTCTAGTTGAAGAGAATTGGCATACCCAAAGAGTTAAAAAAGGACTTTGTGGACTACCCAAGGAGCAGATTCTAGTGAAGGGTATTTGTTCCAAATCCAATTTTTTCCAAGCCTAGAAAAGTGCCAACACAGGGAACTCCAACCCAGTACATTACCAGCTTAACACATATATTGCTATTAAAAACAACTTGGACACACTCAATGCCCACACTTAAACATGCAAACGTGTTCTCAAACAACACCAGACCAAGTAACGTTGTTAGGAGCACAAATTAGTTGGGTTTTTTTTGTGAAATAGGGTAGGAAATGCAGGAGCAATGTATATTTTTATTCAGGGAAGTGGTGGGCAGTGGAAAGTCTTCCTGCTGTGGCATTAAAGGTGAAATTCAAACTTGAAAAATTCAAGATTTATTGACTAGATGCTCTTATCCGCATTGTCAGCTATTTATAGCTGACAGAAATATATTCCAGTATATATTCTCCATGTTTTAATTTTTAGATTTTCATTGTAATGGCACGATGATACATTCTTTTCTGGGTAGAAATGCTCGGTGATGCTACATGTTTAGATATTCCTGTAAGAGGTGAGGGACTCTGCTTTAACTCATATGCGATCTGAAATGGTGGTATAGTTACACAAATGATAAATGTACAGCCTTAATAGCATATTCAATACAGTTTATTCAGCTTATTCTTACCTAGTTCGGTACAATAAAAATGCTTAGACCTGGTTGCCATGGACAAAGCACTTTACCAGAAGGTCATTGCCGGGCAGACTGCACAAATGTCCACAAGAAAACACAATCACCTTCTAATAAGGCGGGTATTATTTCAGTAAAGTCTATTACTTTCCTATTCTATGAATGTATAATATATTTTTATGGGCTTTGCATTGTCCCAATGTGCATTGTCTTTTATTGCCCTGGTACTGGAATGGACTACCCTTTCCTATAGTTGTTGTTACCCAAATTATGATGCTGATCTCTTTTTTGGAAATGTTGCCCGATTCCTGCTCTTGACAGGGTTTTTTTGAGTATTGCCCCAAAATGAATACCCTATTATGGTGACACTGTAAGGGTCATTACAAGCCCACTCCAGTTGGTTACATCACGAGCATGTTGGAAGATATAATAATTGTAGGATATACCGTTATTGGAGAACAGTATCTTAATAAGCAATCTAGGACAGGCTAATTTCCAATTAAATTCAGCTCATGGTTAAAGAGTAGACATTAGCTGTTGTCATGACAACTAATTGCATTATTGCACTGTAACTGGTTGATCACACACCTGCTTATGTAATGAGTTTTCTTGATCAAATGTCATTGATGTAAATATGTTTTTCTGTTTATATATATATTATGTGGAAATTCAATAGCATTCCATTGAATTGTATAAAATAAACTAGTTTGTATTAGTTGTTAAACATATCCTTTGTTTTAATCACTGTTAATCAAAAAGAAAATTGTTGTGAAGTAAGACAAGAATGAGCAGAAGTCATCTACTAACTTCTGACTGCTCCAGAACTAATCATTCTGCCCCGATGGTCAAGCAGACATACAATCAACATGAGCTGCTAATCAGTCACAAACATATGAGTGGTGTCCCCAGAACACATGGATGGCCATCTATTGACCAGGGCCTTAACCAGGGCTATTGGGTCAAACGCAGAATTGGGGGACAGGGGAAAGGTGAGGGGTGGCTCTAGCGTGCCCCTAATCAGCTGCCCCATTTAACTCATGGAAGTTAAGGCCCTGCTATAAATTGAATTTTAAAAAAAACACTGGTACCATATAAGCTAACTAGCAATGAGCATGTTACCTCAAAACTAGTGATAAATAAAAAATAGCTACATTCATTGACATGCAGAAATGCCCAGTGGCGGATTGAGTGCTGCAGTGTATGGCCAGCGGCACGATATGCCCGGCCACACACTACATAAGCAGAAAAAAGTAACATGCGGCAAGTTTGTTGGTAAACCTTTGAACTTGGTTTGTTGGTAAACCTTTGAACTTGGTTCTTTACTAATGCTTGCCATACTCGCAAAAGTGGACAGAATCTCCAGCCATTAGGGGTGGTCACGTGGCATGTTGCTCAGAATGCTTGTTTTGTACTGTACATGTTCATGGCAACGTTTTTGGAGATGTGAAAATCTCTTTGCCCAACACTATGCCTGAGACCCATTGGATCTCATTGACTTACTACTTTATATACCATCGGCTTACAGACATTATGAC
>VKOC01018538.1:0-14594 GCA_009364415.1 Spea multiplicata | reverse complement strand
ACATTTTTGAGGTCTGATTAGAAGACTACCTCGATTATAAGACGAGGGGTATTTTTCAGAGCATTTGCTCTGAAAAAAACCTCGTCTTATAATCGAGCAAATACGGTATTATCAGAAGGAGGGAGGTGGTTCTACTACTTTATAGAACTCTGGTCAAACCTCACCTAGAGTACTGTATACAGTCCCGAAGCTCCAATCTCCAGGATGACATATTCTGGAGAGAGTAAAAAGGAGGGGAACTAAAATGGTAAATAGGTTGCAGGATAGAAAGACTAGAGCAAGGACTAATTAAGGTTTGAATCTTAAAGGAGTGAACAAAACAGGCAGATCAGATGGACTGAATGGTTCTTACCTGCCATCAAATGTTGTGTTTCTATAATTCCCAAGTGGAAAATGCACTCATATGATAGCAGGCTTTCAACACCAAAGGGCTGTATATAATGTACTATGTCTGTCTATAATAAATTATTTTTATTTTCTACTTAATGTTACCAGACCTGCTAGTTTGTTCAGAAAAATAAATGTAGTACCTGTTAATGCGACAATTTGTATTATGAAAAGTGTGAATTTGACACCTACCGCAACATCTCAAAGTTTAAAAAATAAATCCAGACTGGATTTTACACTACAGGGCCACCACCAGCAGCACTGCACCAAATGGATACATACATCCAGCAGCATGCTATGGGATTGAATTTCTCCAAGAAGTAGAACATTTTAAGTACAGGACACCTAATTTTCCCCAAAATAAGAAAGAAAATATTGGAATTGATCCCTCAGAGTAAGGAGGGAGATTGAGCCACAGCAGCAGAGGCAGGTCAGGGTGCAAGTTAGGCACTGGCAGACAGACTGAACACCCTCACCCCATATTTTAAAAAAATATCCCCCAGATTAAGGAAGGACATTGAGTCACAGGGGCACGGCAGAGTATAGGCCAGGCAAGACTGATCTCTCCCTCCATATTAGGAAAAGAAGAAACGATCCCCAGAGTAAGTTAGGACATTAAGGTGCAGGGAGGGGGTGGTATAGGCCAGGCACTGGCAGACAGAAACATCCAGCTTCATGACTGAAACCCACAAAGCAGCAGAGGCAAGGAAGACAGACTGAAATCCCCATTTTATAAAAAAAACAGGAATTGAGCCACCAGATTAAGGAAGAACAGTGACGTGCAAGGGCAGAGCAGGTACTGGCAGGATTCACTTTTTAATCAGTTTGCACAGCCTACACTTCCCCTCCGTTGGAATACAGTAGTGTGTAAAAAGAAAGTATACCGTGTGAAGTCTATTGTTTTACATATCAGGACTTAACAATCAGCTGTTCCTTAGCAGGTCTAAAAATTAGGTAAATACAACCTCAGATGATCAACACGTGACATATTTCACATTGTCATGATTTATTCAACAAACATAAATTGAGAAGCCATGCGTGAAAAAACCTTACTCCCCCGCGGGAAGTCCCGTCAAGGGATATTGTTAAAGCACATCGAGCAGACGTGCTGGCAGCGGAGGTTGTTTACGCGCATCGCCACAGCCGGTGTACGTCTGCATGATGTGCTTTAACAATCTCCCGTGCCGGCACTCCCGACAAGTAAAGTGCTGGCAGGGGAGGCTGTCTCAGCGCATCGGAGAGTAGGATGCAGCGGGAGATCTGTATCCTAACCCTGCTGCCTGCCCGGCGCCCGAAACTGCATGTCCCGGGCATCGGGCGATACTAATTGCGCATTCCTGTGCTAAACCCTGAATATAGGCCGCACCCCCACTTTAAAGACTTAAAGTGGGGGAGGGAGTGCGGCCTATATTCGGGCAAATACGGTAGTTTGTTCAAATCCAATTTATCATGCGTTATTTTGACAGTGTTTGAAAATAAAAATTACATTTTTTTTTACTTTCAGTCATTAACATATTGTGTTTCCCATATAATGTAATCCCATGGAACTTTGTTCTGGGTATTTGTGCAACCTTCTGTTTGCAAAGATGAAAGAGGTATGGCTGGTTATGAAGAGGAGGCCATGTGTATATGTTAAAATGTGGGTCATATTTTTAAATGTTAATTTGGGAAAAACAATAATACCATACTCATTTATGTAAAGTTTTCTTATATAAAATATCCACTTTAATAAATAACTCTTACTATAAGCTATAGATTGTATATCACTAGCCATAGTTTAGAAAATCTGAGGATTATTTTGCATGCCGTAATTTTTTCCCCCCATTCAAATTATTGTATGATGTAGGCTAACTATTAAGATCCATAATTACCAGAAAAAGACCTGTCAGTTACATATTATTTATAGCTTAACCTTGGGTGTTATTACTGCTTAGTCAAATTGTCAAGATGTCAGAAATCAAAAAAATCTAAACTTCAAGCTTTAATAATTGCAAGATGACCTTTCTTTTTTCACTTTTTTAAGGCAAGACAGTAAGAAAAGTATTTTGCAATTTTGCAAAATATATCTTTAACGATAATTTGAAACAAACATATTTCATCACTAACATCTGCTAGTAATAGCCTCTTTATATACAAATGCCTTAATACTAGGCGTTAATTCAGGTTTAACAAAAATATATACCTGCTCCCACTTTTTTGCTTTAAGTCTAAAAAAGTGTAAAACCAAGAGAATCCTTGAATCAATTCTATGGTAGTGAGTGGCGCTAACAGCAATGTCTGCCCAGCTCTCCAGAAAACCAAATCCCTACGGCATACAGAACACTTTCATAGGCATACATTAATGTCCCTAAACTTCTGCTGGTGTAGCAAGTTATCAAATTAATCTCAGAAAATATTCTGAACGTAGCTGAATTCTCACAAGCAGTTATTTTTATATAATGGTCTCATTTAATTGGCTCCATTAAATAATAAAAAAAATATAAATAAATATAAAAAATATAAATCTGTCTGACTATAATGTGACAATAATGTGTGACGCCTATGAAGAACACAATCAATACCACACAGACATGCTTAGGAACTCACTTCTTTTAATAATTGATTGTGCTTTAATGCACATTAGTAAGTCTAAAAGGATGAGAATTCAGACAAATTGGTTTAATATAAAGTTGGTTACAAACAATTCTGGCCTTTTTACCTAATGTAAGCCATACCTGGGAACACTCCAGGTTTGCCCCCGAATCTTTGGGCGATGTACTGCTTCTCCAGGCCTCTGGGTCACTTTCCTCCTTCTCTGTTCTGTGCAGGAGAGGGGTGTTTTGGTATTCTCACTCCCCACCTCTTCTACTCCCTGAGCTTAAAGTCCAAGCGCCCATATTACCACATCAGTTTGATGTGGTAATATGTACTGATAGTACTGATTTAAAGAGTAGATTTTAAAACATTTACAAAATGAATAACACCTAAGGTACTATGTCTAATTTTTGTTTTCTTATGTTTTGGAAATACAGTTTTCATGGTAAGATTTCTGACATATTAACCTTTTTTCAAGAATTTCGTTTCAATCATTGTCTCCCCTTTTAGACATTTCATTATTTCTATTGATTTTCTCTGAGCAGATTAAATATCTGAGGATTTCATGTCATTAGATTCTTGTACCAGGCAATACATTCTTGTAGCATTAATGTCAAGAGATCATAAAGCAAATAATATCTGGATACAAAACAGGGGAAACCACTATTGCCCCTGCCAAATGGAAATCATAACAAAAGATAAAATTTGGCAATGATAACACCATTATTATCTGATTTATATAGCTGTCTCATTGTGTCTGCATACACCCCTGTCTTCCAATTTGTGCATAATAATTCTAAGACCATCTGCCTTAGCAGCACTCAGGACCAATAAACCATTTCTTCTCTCTCTATTTATATACAACTATTTATGTTATGTTTGACAATGGGTTTTGGTAGGTCTTGCATATTACAAGTTACCTTGACATAGTGGCACACTAAAAATCTTATAGTTATCAGGCCTTGTCACTAACAGGTTTCTGTCCAGTTATTTATTATCTGTGTGTGTATATTTTTATTTTTAATTTTTATTTTTAAGTCATATCTATTACATTATCATGTATAACAAATGACACACAAAGAGTAGATTTAGGTAGAAGAAAAGGAAAAGAATACTTTCTCTTTGTCATGTAAAAAGAAAGGGCCTAAGAGGAGTTAGACAAAAGTCAACAGAAATGCAAACTTCCTTGTTTCAACCCATCTTCTTCTTTTGGGAAGTGAACTAGAAAAGAAAATGTTCCATCTGAAATGTAAATGTAAATACTTTTGCCCCTAAAATTAAGTTTGGAGGCAAAGATTATATTTTTGTCAAGATACCCAGAAAGTTTTTTTCTAGAATAACAGACCCGGAAAGGTATAGGCAGGAGTAAACAGGTAATACAAAGCCTCAAATGTTGTTGCACAAATTTATCACATAAATTTAAGCGCACAAAGTTCTAAATATTAAAAAGATACCAGCTGAAGTTTCACACAGTTGTAATACATATAATAGTTGTGGTAGAAACTGGCATGTAGTAAGCATACAAGTAAACTCTCCAGATTTCACTCTCCAGAAATTTGACCTGACTACAAGGCCTAGGCCAGGTATGTTCAATCTCCAGGCAGATGAGCTATGATGACCATGTTCACTTCCCACCCAGATGTTGCACACTTCAAGCCCAGGTTCCACCCACTTCCCCCATTTTAAGTCTACTTTGAACAAGCCTGATGGCTACAATTGTCCCTTATCTAGACAACATCACCTTCTAGACCGCATACTGTACCTGCCAACAGTCAAGAATTTTTTGGGGACAGTTCCGTTTTTGGGGTCAAATTTAAGACTATCCCATCATAGAAAAAAATACTGCATTGCATTCAAGCTGTGTATGTCTGAGACACATGTCTCAGACATAGACACATGTGTCTTTGTCTGAGACACAGTGGGACAGAAGGGGTGGAGCCTAAAGTAGGTGTGGTCACCACATAACTCTGCCTACCTTAGGCTTTGCCTCTCAATATCATTAACGTAACCATGTACTATATGCCCTAACAATGCCATTAACCACATTCCATTATAATATAGATGCACCAACATTGTATAAAGATGAGACATATTGGACTGTGAAAAGTTCTACACACTCTTTGTTTTCTTCCATGTAGCATTTCATAAGTGGAATGTAATCTGGCATGGCACTTTTTAAAAAAAGGCAATATAAAAAAAAGACAAAAAATCAATCCTGGTGAAATGTGAGATGAACAGTGTGTTCTCAAAGCAGTCATCAAAATTTGATTTTATATTCAATAAACTTCATTGATTGTTTGCAAATGTATATTGTACGATGCCATAAGGTTTTTTGTAATTTTCTAAATATATGTATCATGATGTCGGCTGTATTTATCTATTTAATTAATCATAATTCCCTTATAAACAATTTTAAAAACCAAATAAAAAGTTTAAATATTTTTTTTATAATTTAACAAACTTTAAATTTAATTGTATGTGTGTTATAAAGATGTAAAAAAGATGTATAAAGAAACACATAATAGCAGATCAAAAATATAATACAGTATTTAAGCGAAAGAAAAGAATTAATAAGGATTTACCTATTTGAAAAGAAATTTTTATGCAATGTATATATATATAGAGAGAGTCCAAAGATATATATATATATATATATATATTATAATATATATTATATATATATATATATTTATCAATGGAAACTGCTGATTTTTGTGCCCTGCTGCTTTATTTTTCAAGTCTGTTCATTGCACTTATAAATAAGAATAGAAAGATTCTTTGTTTGGACTGTTTATCTCCCAATCAAAATAATTGTGTGTGTGGGGATTGTCAATCAGTGATATTGAATGTGATAACTGATTCCAAAAAGGTAATGTAGGTCATTAAGGTGCAAGGGGAATCAATGGACAATATTTTTCAGAGATCATCTTGGCAGCAAACATTTCTAAGAGATCCTAACAACACACTCGATCCAAGTGGAGTTTGTTTTCTTCACAACAAGGTGCCTTCTTTCAGGGCAAAACAAATTAAAAGGTTTGGCCATTGGGAAATTGACTTTTCTTTCCAAAAGCCTGAGGCTTCACCCAATTTGAGTGTGGCTGAACATTTTGGATCAATTCAGGAAGATGCAGTTAAAACTTTCATTCTTCAAAGAAAGAAATAGTAACAGATTTGGTGAGAACATTGTTCTTCTACAGTGAAGGAAAAAAATATTTGATCGCCTGCTGATTTTGTATGTTTGCCCACTAACAAAGACATGATCAGTCTATAATTTCAAATAAGTTATTTGCATTTTACTCAATGAAATAAGTATTTGACCCCTTTGCAAAACATGGCTTAGTACTTGATGACAAAACCCTTGCTGGCAATCACAGAGGTCAGATGTTTCTTGTAGTTGGCCACCAGGTTTACACACATTTTAGGAGGGATTTTGTCCCACTCCTCTTTGCAGATCCTCTCCAAGTCATTAATCTGACGTTTGACAATTCAAACCTTCAACTCCCTCCACAGCTTTTCTATGGGATTAAGGTCTGAAGACTGGCTAGGCCAGCCCAGGACCTTAATGTGCTTCTTGAGCCACTCCTTTGTTGCCTTGGCTGTGTGTTTTGGGTCATTGTCATGCTGGAATACCCATCCTTGACCCATTTTCAATGCCCTGGCTGAGGGAAGGAGGTTCTCACCCAAGATCTGACAGTACATGGCCGCATCCATCGTCCCTTTGATTTGGTGAAGTTGTCCTGTCCCCTTCGCAGAAAAACACCGCCAAAGCATTATGCTTACCCCTCCATGTTTGACGGTGGGGATGGTGTTCTTGGGGTCATAGGCAGCATTCCTCCTCCAAACACAGCAAGTTGATGCCACATAGCTCAATTTTGGTCTCATCTGGCCACAACACTTTCACTCAGTTCTCCTCTAAATCATTCAGATGTTCATTGGCAAACTTCAGACGGGCCTGTATATGTGCTTTCTTGAGCAGGGGGACCTTGTGGGCGCTGCAGGATTTCAGTCTTTCACGGCGTAATGTGTTACCAATTGTTTTCTTGGTGACTATGGTCCGACTTATCTCTTCCCAAGGACAGGATCTGCCATACTGTGTGGCAGAACAGGTACATGGAGATGCCTCTGGGCATTGTGCACGTTTGCCTGATGGCCAATCTGGTTCCGGTTGGTATGTTACTACCATAGATTTACCATTGGCACATGTTTAAATTTTAGTATTATTTTTTTATTTTTTTTTAGCTTACATTTTTATGATTTAAGACAGATGCCGATTAAGCATTTCAATGCAATCAATAGTCTTTTTGTAAAAATGTAAAAGCTTTTTACTTACGTAAACCTGCTTTTTTTCTCCTATCGTTTCTTTGTACTCAAGGTGACACTGACTCCCTGTTCTGTTGAGTCAGTCATTTGAGAAGCCATCCAAAATTTCTTTCACTATGTAAATATTGGACAAATGTAAAACATGCAGACATTAAGATACTCATTTAACTTTTAAAACCTAAGCCATTCCTTGCAAAAAAGCAAAGCCCAACATTGTGGTTTTCTTCTAATTGATGGGTTACATTTGTCTTTGATGTGAGCAGATATTAAAAATTAGAACAATTATGAATTCCCAGAATGACAGCTTGGACAGAGTAATGGCTTTTACTGAAAGCCAGAAAGCATTTTCCCTAAATCAATATGATGATAGCAGCTAATGTACAGATTAACATCAGAATATCTAAGCATGTAATGCTTTACTGCTCTTTCATTTTGGAAGTCAATATCTTTTGCAACCCTGCGCACATTATTGAAAGTACTATATATTTAATGTACCTAAATAATTCAGCCATACGCAATTTAAACAACATTTAATTCATCCATTAACAGAGCATATGGTAAACAGTAGTAGTTTGTTGAAAATAAGATAGAAAGTGAGATAAATCTCTTTTTTTCTATAACTGGAGAAAATTGGTAAATCTAATAAGAGGAGATTGTACATGACTGAAATAGAAAAAATATTATTATTTTAATAATAGGATACAGTGCAGAATAATATTGGTATCATTATAATCATGAAATAATTACATGGTTTTGAAAATAAAAAAGCTGAATATTTAATTAAAGAAAAACAAGCATGTTGGAATTTCAGTTCTAAATTATTTTAAATGTTGGCAAGTCAAAAAGTTACACGTCACTGTTTTTACTTTTAAGTGGATTTTACTAAATTACTCCTTTCACAGTGCAGTATATTTAAAACCCATACTGAGTATGTTGATTCATATGACCAATGTGAATGTATTGGATGCTTCTAGTGTAGAAAACTATATAGATGTCAGTGATATATTTAGGTTGAGTGCTGCCCTTGGCCTGATCCAGGACAATGTCCCTGAGCGTGTTCCTCAAACCCATAATTCTCTGTACTAAGTGCCAGGATGTGATCTCACAGAAAGATTGGCAGCTCTGGTTATAACACACTATAGAGACTGTGCTGGCTGAGTATGGATCTCCATATTGCAAATGGACCAGTTGGTCAGAGATCACCTTTCTCAGTGGCCCACTAGGCAGCGGGAAATCTGGAAACCTGATTGCCAAATGGGCAATCTACCTCATGTTTTGCAGCCTATGTGTCAGGGCCCGGGTAGGTTGGGTAGGAGCCTCATTGCATGGGATACTTGGAGTTCTGTCTGCACACGGCGATGCATGGTAACCGAAGGATAAGATAGACAGGCACAAAGGAATACACCACAGGCAGAATTCCAGGTAAGCAAAATACAGGTTAAACAGTCTCTTAGCAAGAAAACGTACATATGGCAGGAAGCTCACTGGCAGGGCAGACGGCAGGAAGCCCTCTGAAGGGGCGCACGGAAGGAAGCCCACTGGACAGGGCACAAGACAGGAAGCCCACTTGGCAGGGCTGAAGGCAGGAACAATTTCGGATCAGGTACACAGGAAGCCAGGAACAAGTCAGGATCAAGTACAGGGCAAGAGCAAAATGGTCTTATAAGTTCAATGCAAAGGCACCTAAAAGTGGAGTGTCCAGAACTATCCAGCAGTCAGGACAGAATCCTGACACTATGCCGGTGCCTGACAGGAGGTTGTCAGCACAGTTGGTGAGCTAAACAAGTTGTAACTAACATCTGGTTTGCCTGAATAAAGGACAATTATGAATCAAACATGCTGTGTTTCATTAATGTCTGAAAATAAAATCTGGACATTACTCCCTTCAATGGGATTAAAAAAATATATTTGGTAAATTCTATCTTTCCAGAATATAAAAGGAAAACTCATATTGCACAATACTGTCTAATAGTGGAACAAAAATACCTGATGTATCCAAACACCAATAGAGTAGAGTATGAAAAAAGAGAAACACATATGTTCATAATTCAGGAATAATATTCACAACCATACTCTCCACCAGATGTCTTTTGATGTGTTTCTTAAAACAAACAGATAACATTCGATAAGATAAGCAAGTAAAAGCCATGCTGCTTATCAGGTCAGACCCTTTTTCTAAATGTTGCAAAACCTCAAATCTTACTCACATGTAATTACTGTATATTCAGAGTAGCCTTATGCCTATCCTTTGTATGCCTTCCCATGAATTAATTTTTTTCCATGAGCATAAACTCCAGCGCTATATACAGTAATTCAGACTAGCAATTAGTTTCATTAAACATCCTTTATCTGTAGACTTGAATGCTGTGATTGATGTCTGAAATTTTGCATGGCTTTCCCTGCATAAACACCACATTATTATTATTATTATACTTCATAAAGCATAGACAGATTGCGCAGCGCTGTACAAGATGAATATGCTACAGATAACGGCAAGTACAATACAGCAATTGACATAGAGATACAAGAGGAATGAAGGGCCCTGTTCCTGCTGGAACTTACATTGAGCTGATTCTTTAAGGTAATGTTCCTCCACAACCTTCATTTAGTCAAGGTTATGCCTCAACCCATATCCCAGGTCTACAGACAGCTCACCTGCGTTGTGCCTGGTGAAGGACATGAACTAGGAACGTTTAAGTCTTGTGAACTAATCACTACCCAGTCCATTTCCTTTATTGCCAATGCCATTACAGTATTACAGTATTGATCTCAATAGCAGTGAGAGTTTATTAAAGTAACATTTTCTCACACAGATAAACCAGGAGGCTCACACTTGACCAAATGCTCTGGTCTTCATCAGTATTAAATTTTTTGTTTTCTTACTTAAGAGTCACAAAAGTCTGGTCCAGCTATTTAAAATTAGTTCTCCTTTAGCTGATCTAGGAGTTGCTAAGGAATAACATCCACTTGTGAGAATTCGTTTACCTTGTTTGTTTTTTTGTGTAATATTTTTTAATTGGTTCTCAGCATTGATCTTATGTAGTATGTGAGTTGGTGGTAAGTGAATTTGGTTGCGTACGATTGCGGGGACCAGGGCCGGCCGAAGACTTAATGCCGCCTGGGGCGAAGTTTAAAATGCCGCTCCCCCGCCGGCGGGGGGGGGGCGGCATTTTAAACTCGCCGACGCCCCCCCCCCAGTACTTACCTTTAAAGAGTCCTGCGGCGAGTCTCCCTGCTCTGCCACGGTGCCGGCTTGTATGCTGAGCGCCGGAAATTGACGCCACTTCCGGCGCTTAGCATTACAAGCCGGCACCAAGCCGAACAGGGAGACTCGCCGCAGAGGAGAGAGCGTGCCGAGCGGGTAAGCGAAAACCACTCAGCGCCCCTCTCTCTCTCTTCCGCTTCAAAAAAAAAAACGCTTGGGGCGGCAAAGTGCCGCCCCTTCTAAAGGGCCGGCCCTGGCGGGGACATTCATTGGAGTCCTGCAAAGGGGCAAGATGTTCACATTTTGAACTATGTGTCCCAGTCCAGGAAAATTTTTGTGTGAGGGAAATAGTCATGCCAGGGCCCCCTGCTGTTGCCCCAGGGGGGAGTCAGAGTTGTGTGTGAGGGGCATCAGGAGGTAGTGTTTATGGGCCAACTTAGTTTGTGAGTTTGTTCCATACGCTTAGGGTTGAGGGCATAGTGCGGTGGACTCTTAATGTACAGCATTTCTGATGCCTGGGGAGCCAGGCCATGATGGGAAGAGGGGCCATGAGGTATCTCTGCTCCAGTAAAACCTGTTGAACCTTGGAGGGGCCAGACCTTAGCAGCATACCACCTGGGCCATCATTGTTGATTTGTAGTAAATTTCCAGGTCTGGGATACCCAGGTCCCTACATTTTCTTAAGGGTCTGATCAAATACTTATATCCTAGTCTCAACTTTTTGCCACTTCAGAGAAACTACAGAAACATTTTGAGTGTGTTAAAGAAGGGTTTAGGTATATAGATGCAGATTACCTGGAGGGGGTAGAGTAATCTGGGTAATTTTAAGGATGCCAACTCTACCAAATGACAAGAAGGGTGTTTTGGGACCAGGTTTTTAGGTCTGATCTGAGAAAATTAAGCAGGACATCCTGGTTAAGACTCTACAGGGAATCCAGGTCTAGGGACAAGGTGTGGAGACATTAAGTATTTCAGCTTTATTGAAATTAATTTTGAAGTACGACAGCTTGCTCAATAGCTCCAATTCCCTTGTCATAGCCAGTTGGGGGTTGACTGGGTCAGAGACCCTTCATAAGAAGGTCATCTGCGAAGGCTGCTTTCTGGTGGCCAGGACCGTCCTGACCTCCAGAAAATCCAGAGCCGCTTCTACAGAAGACTTATCCTTTTTAATCACTTGCCATTCTTTCAAGTAAATGACATTTTCTGAAATGTCTAGATGTTTTTTTCATGACTCTAATTTCAATTTTTGGCAAATGACTGCTTGCAGAAACATGCATTAACTGTATCAAATAATGATAAAATATTATGCTGAGAGTCTGACACATACCATTCTATCCACTCACAATTCAAGAGCACAGAGAAGCAACTCAGGAGGTAATTACACTTCTATAGAGGAACTGTACAATATTCATAGGTCTTTTTCCCTTTTTTTATTCAGTTTCCTCTATAACAAAAGGTAATGGAAATTGTAATTTCTAATTTTTGTACTGAGGTTGAATTTAAAATACTTAACCCTTACTTCTTAAAAATTGTTAATATTTAAAATGTGTCACATAGGCTAAATGTAATCTACGTTTTAGATTTCTGAGTCAAAAGTAAAATAGCTAAAAGCAGTATGTAATTATTTATTTGCTATTTTGAAAGAACAAACAATAGAAAGATAGCTATATTGGTAGACAGACAAATACAGATAGACATTTGTAGGAAATTAAAACAAATAAGCTGTTCTTAACATGGCTGCAGAAAAAGATCAATTAGAATATTATCAATTTAGTAAAATAATGCAATAAAAACAGAATGTTGCAGAATTTTGTAATACCTTTTTTTATTGGACTAACAGTATTTAAAATAATAGACAAGCTTTCGGGACTCCTCCCTTTATCAAGTCAAAAGCATTTCTGTTGGCCCAATAAAAGGGTATTACACGATTCTGCAACATTCTGGGTTTTTTTTGCATTCTTATACATTGGACTTATACGGCTACTCCAAACTACAATTTAGTCAGATCATTTAGATAACTTTTACTTATTTATGCTTTTTGGAGTGAATCTTTACCATATCTGGGAACCTCTCAGAGCAGTTCCTCCTCTGAGGGAGTTGTTTCAGAAGGAGTGGGGCTAGGCATTCACTTGGGTGGGACTAGCTCTTGACAAGATCCCAGATAAAATTAAAAAGATAAGGAGTGGGAGGGATTAGATTGGGAGGGATATAGGCAGCCCAAAGAAGAATCAGTGACCTGAAGAAGAAGCACTTTGCAAGGGGTGTATGAATTTATGTTTTGTTAGGCAATCAGGAACTCTTCTGTGACTCCGCCCCCTTGAGTGTCACGTCTTGAAAGGGGAGGGACGAGGAGAGGCACTACCACGCAGCAGCACACATCGCCTAAAAAAATTAAAGCGGTCTTACTCACTCACGCGAGCCGCACAAGTCCGGTGGGCCGCATTTGGCCCGCGGGCCACACGTTGGACACCCCTGACCTAGGCCCCAGGACAAAATTCTCAGTCGCCATTGCGAACTGGCGCATAAGATTTGTCGAGCCCTGCCAAAACATACAAACTCTTTCAAAACACACTCTCGCTTTCTTGTCTCTGCCCTTTCTGTTACCTCACCCCTTTCCTGTTAACCCTCTTTCTCTCTCCCCTTTCTCATTATCTCTACAATTTCTCTTTATGCAGGAAGTGATCGTCAGAAAAGGTAGGGAAATATTTTGAGAGAGTGAGAGTGTGAATGAGAATGAGTGTGTGAGTGAGAGCGAATGTGGGCATTTGAGCATGTCTACTATCTATTTCTCCCTTTTTCTGAAGTCCTTTTGTTATTTTATGAACAAATAAATGTATGCAAGGCTATAAAACTGCTAATATTTAAAACAACAGAACACAAAACATGCTTTTGGTTAAACAAAAGATTATAATTTAAGAATAATGAGAACTCTATGTCTGACCCTGCAACTGTGTGCTACTAATAACTCACTGAAGTTATTACAAAATTTTAATGTAATTAAATTATGTGCAAACTAGAAAGCTGCAAAATTAATGAATATGGGAATAATTATGGCAAGTCATAAAACACATAAATTCTCTATCTACTATACCAATGGTAAACATGAAAAAGTTTCCCCTTGCATAGGCACAAGCTAGTCCAGGACCAGCTTATTCACCTCTCAAATAAGAGGGGTAAAAGCAGAATGTTAATAAGTTTCACCTATTAACTTGCAATATCATACTGTGGATTGAACAGACTTTATGGAGAAATGCCTGATCACTGTTATTGTCCAATTGAATAGAAAATGGAGGAATATTGCTTTTAAACAAAAGCAGTATATTTTGATTCAAAATGTAAAATAGTACAATCTTTTTGTCAACTTGTTCCTTAATATTACATTGCTTTTTTCAAAATCCCCTTAATCACACAAGCAGTATACTGCTTACTCTTAAAAGAAAATAATTAGAATTACTTAAAATAATGTATTTAGTCATTTAAACAAGAGCTGGTCTAAGCCGTGAGATTTTTGTTTAGATCTGTTTATTAACGTCGACATTAGCACAGTGGAATGATAATGAGATATATGTACAGTCAGGTACAGAGCAAAGTGTAAGGCATATGCAAAAGTCGTACAGGCTTGTCAAAGAGGGTGACAATAATCGGTGTACAGAAATAAAGGAGATTACACACAGAGATGACTGGTACAATATGGCTGTAAACAGTATGCGGATGTCAGGACTCGGGTGACCAGGTCGGGTAGGAGCCCATGCGCAGGGGATACTTGGGGTTCAGTCTGTAACCCACGGTGCATGATTATGCAAACAAAGACACCACAAGTAGAAATCCAGGTAATGCAGTGTATTTTATGTATATAACAGGACCAACAAATAAGGGTAATACAGTCTAAGCAAGAAACGTATGGCAAAATAAAATACCGGTAATAAGTCTTTTGGCAGGGAGCCCGCTTGGAAGGGCACGACAGACAGAGAGCCCGCTTGGAAGGACACGAAAGGCACATAGCCCACTTGGACGGACACGAAAGGCACACAGCCCACTTGGAAGGACACAAAGGCAGGGAGTCCACTTGGAAGGACACAAAGGCAGGGAGTCCACTTGGAAGGACACA